>KL254380.1:6413-42571 GCA_000699545.1 Podiceps cristatus | reverse complement strand
ATATAGATATATTAATATAGATTATTAAATAAATGCCTGGCCAAAATATTGGAGGCATCTACAAAAGTTAGTTTTCACAATGTTTGCCTTCATGAATTGCCAGCTTAAAATTTCCCTTGTGTGGGATTTCCAAATTCTTCCATAGTTTCACAGGTTTCAGTGTTTGTGTCGGCAGGTGGAGAAACTTCCAGTAACATAAACTGATGCTGACAAAGGCTTTGATAAGAAAATAGATCCAGATTTGTAAGAAAAGACTGTACCTGTCCTCAGGCAGGGGCAGACAAAGAAAACATTACTACGTATGGCCCCCAGTACTACAGATTATATTACTACATAAATAAGGACTTAATGACTGCTTTAGTTTCAAAGGAGAATTGGCAGGTGACATTCAATAAGAGGATGTTCAAGTTTTGCAACTGAGAAGTTAACATCTCCTTGAATAACTCTTTAGTGCTCCTCCTCTTTCCCCAGATGACTTTGGATGTGATTTGAGCTGACACCCACAGTTGTGTGTTTGAATAGCTCTGTTCAGTGGTAGGTTACAGTTTACACGTCAGCTTCCCAGACCTAAAAAACATGAAACTCTTGATTATGTTTGTCAGCCCATCCTGAGTTTTTTACTTCATTATGAAATTTATTGAAAAAGAAACATCAAGCACTTGATTTACTCTTTTGGATCTCTTTTTAAATGTTACAGAAAAACGTCCCAAATAATATAAGTTCTCCCCAAAGGATTTCTATCTCTTTGTATCATTAATAGCTTATAGAACAGGAAGTCTACTTTAAGAACTTTGCACGACTAACTTCTCTGTTGTTAATATACAGTTTTGTCCTCTTTGATTTTAAAATATATAAATCAAATATAAATGAAAGCACACGTAAACAGAATTGTATGAACTATATACTTTCCACTGAAAATGTAAACATTTAAAATGAATGCATTCTGAAGGGAACAGCTTTGAATGTTATTGACTGAAAAAGCAGATGGTGCAAGGATACATTAGTGTCACAGAGCATTACCTTCATCCTTAGGAGCAGAGATGGCATCTCAATGATGCACTGGGCTTTTTTCATTGCTTTCTAGGTGGCTCAAGTCATAAAACATGAAACCTCTTGTTTCTTACTGAAGTTGTGTACCAAAGAAATTAATGTATCTCTGATTTACTCTTTGCATATGGATTGCTTCTCTAAGGGGAAAATTCAGCTTAAGGCTGATAAGTCATTTAAGTCTCACCTAAAACCTTAAAATAGAGTGTAAGTATGACTTAAATTATGCATGAACCTTGACATAGTCTTTGCTGAAGGGTAAACTCAGTTTCTTTAACCCTCACATATTAGACTTAATCTCTCATCAATTATAAGAAGGATGAAGGCTTGGCACATGAAGACGCATACATGTCTTTTTCAGGTTGCTCTTTCCAAAGGCCCAAATCTTTTTCCATCACATCATAGGAATTATTTTTATAAGCATGTTTCACATGGCTGAGTTTTCTAATAACAGTATGTCGTGGTTTAACCCCAGGCAGTAACTGAATACCATGTTTTTTAGCCACTTGCTTACCCCCCCCCCCCACCCCAGAGGGGTGGGGAGAATTGGAGAGAAAAAAAATACTTGTAGGTTGAGGTAAAAATCTCACCAGGACAGTAAAGAAAAAAAAAAAAAAGGATAATAAAATATATAAAACAAACAATGCACAATTTCTCACCACCTGACAACTGATACAGCCCGTCCTGAGCAGCAGTCAGGGAGCAGGGATATTCCCCCACAGCCATCCCAGAACAGCAAGTTCCAGAGAGAGTGTGGGGGATCCACAAACAGCCGAATGAATGAATGAAAGAAAAGGCCCAAACAAATGAAAAAAGGGGAAAAAAAAGGAAACTGGCCCACCCTCTGACCCTCCCTTACACCAGCCATGCCATCTATGGTGTGGAACACTCTATTTGGCCAGTTTGGGTCAACTCTTCTGGCTGTGCCCTCCCAAGTGTTTGCACCTGCACAGCAGCAAAGCTTGGGGACCTGCAAGATGTCCTTGATTGTTCAGCAGCAACCAACAAAAGCAGCACGCTGTCACCATTCTTCACATACTAAATCCAAAACACAGGAGCTGCTGGAGACAAAATTAGCTCCCTCCCAGCCAAAATCAGGACATGAAACCATGTTGGCTATCACCAATCACCTTTTTATTTTCCATGTGCCTTAGCCTAGTTCTCAGGAGGATCTGCTCCGTAATCTTGCCACGCACAGAGGTGAGACTGACTGGTCTGTAGTTCCCCAGGTCTTCCTTTTTTCCCTTTTTAAAAATAGCGGTTATCTTTTTGCTTTTTCAAAATGGGAGTTATGTTTCCCCTTTTACAGTGAACAGAAAATAATGTACTTTTATTATGCACATTATTTTCAGTTCACTTTAAAACAGTCTCAGAGCAATATATTTTGCCAGAGAGACTGCAGGAATATTAAACATTTCCCTTTTTCTGGCTTCACTCTGAGGTCACCCTTGCCTCTTATACCATTACCCATCTTCTCAATCACGCAGGAATGGACAAGCCTGTTTGTGGCCTCACGGTGTGAATGTGACAGACCCAGAAAGTGTTTCCACTCCAGTATGACATTTTAATCTCCATTAATTTTCACCTACTTTAAAAGAGACTCCTCTGGATAAAGTTCAACATTCAAAGTCTGTGTAAGCATTCCCTGGGGTTTTCTGTTCAGCCAGACATTGAACGTGTGTCTTCAGCAGAGCAGGAAGAAGGAGCTAGATGACCTCCCAAGTCCTTTGCTGGTCCAACTGCTGCTTCTTAATCAAGGTTAAAATAATTCATATGAAAGTGCCATCAGAGGCTGGGCCTCGACCCAAGCATGCACAGCAGTCCCCAGTATCCTTCTGCTAAAGATGCTGCTGAGAGTGCAGGGACCTGCCTACGGTATAGAGAAGTAGTCAGCAGGAAGAAGGAGCTAGATGACCTCCCAAGTCCTTTGCTGGTCCAACTGCTGCTTCTTAATCAAGGTTAAAATAATTCATATGAAAGTGCCATCAGAGGCTGGGCCTCGACCCAAGCATGCACAGCAGTCCCCAGTATCCTTCTGCTAAAGATGCTGCTGAGAGTGCAGGGACCTGCCTACGGTATAGAGAAGTAGTCCTTGCTCCTGGCTACCTCCTGGCTTTCAAAGGAGAAGGCATGAAAACATGCCTGTGGCAGCACAACCGCCTTTGGAACTGGGATGCACCTACTCCAGGAACCCCCTAACGAGACCTCAAAGACAAACAGTGCAACTACCTCATCGACGTAAAGAGGGGAGATTCTGGAGACCTCTGCAGACTGTCCAGCCATGCTCTGCCTTGCACCTGTGCTAATTAGGAACCATTCCACAAGACCATGAAGGAGAATCACTTGTTCCTGTATATCTGTCATACCTGTCTTTTGTATCACACTTGTGGGAACTTACAGGAGCAATAGGGAAGAGAACTTTAATCTGGGACACTATTTTTAAAAATAATTTATTTGCTTTAGCTGCAGGAACATGCTAATCTACATTAGAAATTAGAAAAAAAAAAAAGAAAAATTACAAGGATTTTTTAATGATTACATGACTTGAGCAAAATGGACGATAAAACTGAATTTAGCCACAAGAGAAAGCTCATTTGGTTTAAAATGGTCAGTGATTTCATTCACATTGGTAAAAATACCGAATAACTATGGAAGTCTACAGACTTCAAGCATGCTGTTGTTCATGTATTACTATGCATTTACAAGAAGACAGCAGAGAGGATTTATTTGCTTGCCTTTAAAGGTTTAAGTTGATAACACAGAAAAAAATTATGAAATGAGAAAGCATTCCTACAATAACTTAACTTGTGGGTGCAAGATGATTCAGACTTCACAAAAGGGTCCATGTGACAATACAATGGTGACTATAGCAACACATATGCATAAGAGCATTACAGGCAGCCACAGAGAGCACATTTGGATACTCTTCTCACTATTGTTCTAATGAATGGGACCAAACCCATCCCCTTCAAAGCTGCAAACATGCATGCTTTGAATAATCGTTCAGCCCTGGTCAAACTTGCAGATGAGCTTTTGCAGTCTGTGAACACAGGCTGAAAAAGAGCAGCTTATTTATTTAATATTGAAAAAAGAGGAAACAAGAAGAGAAAATGAGGTCTCAAATACCCATGTTTATGGAGTCCAGTTATGACTGAAATTGTGAGTTGCTGGTAAAAGAGCAAAGAGATGGGAAATGTCTTTTGAATAGACAACTCTCAGGGTATTTAGTAAGCGAGCACGGTCCCAGGTAGGCACTGCCTGGTTAAAGGTAGGATTCATCTCATCTACTTCAGCTTCTGGAAGTTAGGCAGATGGTATGAGCCACTTGCGAGGCTGTTTTTATAGAACATGGTTCTCAGAGAAGGTGATTAGTCCTGCCTATCTCAGGAAGGGATGAATTTGTGATTGAAAGTGCTTGTCTTTTGCCTATAAGGTCAGCTGTTGTCTTTCTCTAGGCTATAAGCTTGGTTTAGATACCTAACATTTAAATAGCTATGATTAGTAGAGATTAATCCTTTGACTGCTTCAACTGCTTAGCTTTTTTTCCTCTTCTAAAAGTCAGGTTTTTCAGTGAAAATACATGCTACAGGTTTCAGCTGATGCTGAAATAAAGGTCAACATTGCACACTGCCTGTCCATTGCGAGTCCCAGTTTAGGCGTGAGGTCCAAAATGTTGGTAAATGGTGGCATTCCAACTTCTCCTATATTGGTCAGTCCTGGAGGTAAGGCTGTATCACAAGGAAGTCCCATCTTGTGTATCAAAAAAAAGAAGCATGTCACATCGAATATTTATAAATCTAATGTTTCAGGTTTGGTTTTCTTTTCCTAGTGACAACTTAGACAAGCAGAAATAGGCTGGTTACTTGAGCAGAAATCAAACGAAACACAGTCAGAAGTGGCAGGTTTCCTCTTCTGTGTGGGTTAATGAGACCCTGTAGGACAGCAAGAAGGTAGTTTTAACTGTACTGATTAGCTTGACCTAAAAGCCACTTTATGATTCACACACAGAAAATGTAATTTAAAATGATCAAATTGATGATCAAACACAGACTAGTTAACAATAGGGATTTTAAAATACCCTCTTCACAGCATCTTCTGCTCCTTCCGACCCCATGCCAGGATTTATTGAATATAATGTCCTGGGCTGTGAACAACTCCCACCAGAAATCTTGTATGTTTTAACACGCAGGGTACTTTTTCAGCAGTCTTTCAAGTGACATCTTTAAATGCACTGGATATAAATTCAGGACGACCATGTCTCATCTTTTCTTCTCCCTCCTTCCCGACCTCCAAAGAAGTGTTCTCTCTGGGGGTGCCTTGTGCTTAGCTTGCTGGTGAAATCTGCCTGGGAAGCAGCTTGCTGAAAGCCTTCACTGCATGGGAGTGCACTGCTGGGCGTCTGCTTTGGGGAAGCTGTCCTAGAAACCCGCTGGGAATTCTCTTGTTATAGATGAACACTGGCCACGCTAGATTTTTCTCCTATTGCTAGCTATTTTTGTTGGTGGTGCAACTTCATTAATGATGAGGAACTAGTAGCATTTTAATCAGGGCCATCTCATTCTAATCTAAATGCTGGTGAAAAAGGATAAAAAGGAGATATTTGATTCACCCTTCTAGCAAGGCAGAATTCTCCTGTTGAGTACTACAGAGCCAGAGAGGCAAGAGAGGCAAAAGTCTTCCAAAGATGCAAGAGTCTTCAAATGATTAGAGGGAAGATTTGAAACTCAATTCTACAAACAGTAGTTTGAAATCAGACCTAAGCTGCAGGTTCAGGTTTTGCTATAATGAGAGCAACAGGCTGGACAAATGAGAGAAAGATGCGAGACGTATATGTAATGTAAATCAGCACATTAAGTAATCTTTGTCCTTGTAGGGGACTCCTTTTATATGTGTTAGAAACATATTTGGACAAGAGATATCAAACAGGCATAGGAGTCAGTTAATTTTTTTTTTGCCATTAGTACATAGCCTGAAGTCTTTTCTAAGCTAGAAAAAAATACATCTCCTTAATGCGGCCATTGTCCTATAGCAAATTAGTAGAGATCATCAAATCATTCATTCTACTGAAGGCCATTTCCAATCTATCTCATTAGCACAATGTTCAATCCAGTTAAAGCTGGGTCAAACTAAAGTGAGCAACTAATGGACTGAAACACTGCATTTTTTTTATATAAAAGTTCCTGAACTCAAAAATATAATATCTCAGATGCAAGATCAAATGATAGATTGTAATATTTTCTTGAGAGGGACTTTAAAAATAGATTATAATGTTTCCATGCCTGTTTTCTTCTGGGAGAAAAAAAATGTTATAAAGTGATTGTATTGACAAGATACAACAAAGAAAAAGTTAAATCCCAAGTTATAATTTAGAAAAAAGGAATAGCTTTTTTTGTGTGTGGGAATATCATGAAAGTAGTGATAAAAGAGAGAACCCCATCAAATACCATCTAGGTCATATTTAAATTTGAAAGCAACGATAAACAACCTGTAATCTATGCAGATGGTAAAACAATACAGGCTCGGGCTCACATTCCTACTTACACCTACAAAGCCAAGCTTCCCTGCAAATGACCGGTGAGATGTGTATGTACTGACACGTAAGACTCACTCTGTGAGGTATGTTTTATACTTGCATGTGCAGAACAGGCACAGTCTCTCCTGTTTCGGTCTGGAGGTGATCCTGTCAGTGCTCTTCGGAACTTCTGGCTACTGATATGTATGCTGGTAGCACAAACGAGCGCGCAGAGTTCTGCAGGGGTCCCGGGACATGCTTAGCACACATCTACACGCTCGGTTACAGGCAGACACTGGGTTGCTCTGCAAAGCCAGTGGGAGGCAAATGAAATCTCTCTAGACAAGCTGGCAATTTGCTTTGCCTGAGGTAATGGACTGTGCAATTCACTCTCTGGACATATGCAGGGTGGACATATGCATGACCATGTAATTTCTCATTTTAGAACTGTTGCTTAACTTAAATAGCTTTCAAAAGGAGGGGGGAAGCCTGTGCTCTTCTCCTTAACATTGTCTTGAAGATTGGCTGAAACTGATCCTATACATAGAGGTTAATTAGTGAATAGAAGTGTGAGTGTGGTTTTTTGATCCAGTACCAGTAATATGAAAGAGATACAAACTACTGTACAGTCCTGGTACCCAGTGCAAAAAAATATGCTAAGAAAATGCATAACGAGAATTACAATAATGATGGTAGAACTGTAGCATTACCAAACAATTTAGCAAAATAAATGTGCTTAACTTATCCAAAAGTAAATGAAAACTTTGGTTTTTAATGTATTTACCTCTAAAAAGGGTAACTCCTGCTCACTAAGAACAGTCTTAGTAGGGATCAAAACTAATCACTGGAAATGGAAGACAAAATTCACATTGTAAAGACGGCACAGATTTAACATTAACTACTGAAAAAAGCAATGCTGAAAAGTAGTAATTTGCTTTCTGGAGGATATACTTCAATCAGAAATGATTATTGGGCTCTGCCATACTGGTAAATGTAGATGGTCATTTATGGCCTGCAAAATCCATGAAAATGGAAGTTATAAATACCTGGTCTCAGGAATGGATAATTTAGCAATACCACCATTTCAGTCTTTGCTAAGAGTGGCCAGAGTTTTGAAGTGACACAAATAGCAAGGAGGAGAGATGGCTACCCTCTCTCTTTGGCAAATTTGTGCAGATAAATCCTAACCTTAATTTATATTAATGCTTTCTCAAAATAATGTGGAGATTATAACTCATGGGTAAGATAAGCTGCACCTCACTTTGTCCATAAAATATAAGTAGAGCTTCACATAATAAAATGTAGCCAGAGCGCTGCATTTTTAGAGGTATTTGGCATGATGTTTCTTATCAGAATTGTTTTTGATCTATGCATCTATAAACTTTATATATAGCCATGATATGTCAAATTTGGGTCTTCCTAAGATCTTTGAAAATATGAAGCCATCAGTATGCCTGGGGCTTAATTATGCATTAACTACTTCTTAGTGCAAGAGAACCTTCATGTTCCCAAAACCTAATTTTATTGTCATAGATTTCAACCTATAGCTGTAAGAAAATGTTTTTGTCCTTGAAAAACTCACAGCAAAAATTTGCTTCTCAATATAAGCTGATTTTTCCCACTCATTTATAGCAACAGAAATTGAATGTTTCCCAGATTTCATTTGCCCACAGTATTTGTTGGAAAAATGTCTATTTTGTTAAAAATTTTATATTGTGAAAAGGAATCCTGTGAGAAAAGGAATCCTTTGAGAAGCTCTAGTTATAATAGCAATGTTTGTAGCTTTTTTTTAGGGTGGTGGTGCTGGTGTTTTTGTTTTATTTTGAAGGAGAAATATCCTTTCTTTGTCTTGAGTAATGACTAAGTTGTTTGTCTCCTTGTTCAGCTTATATTGTTTGACATTTTGGAAGGAATGACTTACAGTTCAGAGGCATTAAAGTTATGATCATCACAAGCTTTTATTTTGGTGAAATAAACACATTTCTCTGTTCTTCCTGTCGCCTGCCAGCACTGAGGACGATAGGTATGCTGACAACTGTCAAGACTATTAATGTGTGTTGGGGAAAGACAAGGGAAAGGATATAGCAAAGAGCTCTTTGCTATTGTTGCTTGAAAATATCTTGAACTAGTTACAAAATCTAACAGGTGAGATCCCTAATTTTCACAGTTACAGTAATTTTATCATTCAAATCAAATTTATGCAGACTGCCTCCATACTAGCATCTATCAAGACTAAGTGTAAAAAAACCCAAAAACCCAAACCTGATAGCATTTAGGAATGAGATCTTCCCTGTGTACAGTGGAGTTTCTTGTAGTGCAGTAAAGTTCATGAAATTCAAGTAATTTTTTAAATGGCCCAACCTCCTGGTTTCTACACCCGTGTCTGCCAGCAAAATCCAAAAAAGCAGTGTGCTGGAACCTCCTGTTTAGATTTCATGCTTCCTTTTCATTGCCATCAATGTGACCTTTCAGTATCTCACAACAGACTAATCGGCCTTCAGTGGACTAATGTTCCAAAATCTGTAGGTTTAACTATGCCTGTACGTTACTGGGCAGCTACATTACTCTTTATACAGAGATGTCTAGTTTTGCCCTTGTTAAGTTTTGCAGCCCTATTCTCTTTAATATTAACGACTTTTGTTTTCTCCCTCCCCCCCCCCGTGGTGCTAGGAAAAAAAGGCATGAAAGCAAAAATGATTATTTCTGCACCTGCAAGACAGACAGCACAGTTGACAAGACACTGTGTTGGTGACAGACTGAAGAAATCTTGGCTGGATAACGCAAGGCACAAAACAACCCAGGATTCACCCTTCACTATCATCTAACAGAGATACATGATATTTTTCCATATTCTACTCATCATACCTTAGTGCTTTGTTCTCTGTAGCAGTTACCACCAGTGTCAGTAAATTCTGACCTCTGTCATATAACAGGACCATGGGCTTTTGTAATCCTGGAACAGGTCAGGTATCTGAGGGCAGAAAATAAAGGTCAATTGTCTCTTTGCCTCATTTCTGTAAACCACAGCATTGTTACAGTGGTCTAGGTAGTTTAAACCAACCATAAGGAGAGATTCTGCCAGAACTGCTCTGCAGTTCTGAATTCAGCTCCAGGAGGCAAATAAGTACAAATAAATCTGCATGTCAGGGGCAACACACAAAAAAGGATCTCTCTCATAATAGAAGACTATTAAACTAGACATAAATTAAGAAAGGAAGGGGAATTGGAAGGACAGAAAGAGAAAAAAAAAGTTCTATCCATTATTGTCGTCCTCTTTGTAACTTCAAGTTTGCATCAACAAAATACAATTGAGCTCATCATTGCTAAAGAACCTTTAAAACACTCACATAATTTTCCTCTCCCGTGTAGTTTCCATGAAACAGATGCATGTGCATATTAAGTTATATTTTACGATTCATCTGGGGCAACTTAGCTGAGACATATCTTTCTGTTTGCCATGAGAACAGTCTGGATCAACTTTTTCTGACAAATAAATTCTTAGTGAATGACAGAGTAAGGACTTTAGTTCCCAAAGATGCAAAATTATTTCTCCTATTGCACGGTAAGCCAAAGGAACGCATAGCCAGGTTCTTATAAGCTATCAGAGCACAACCTTAATGTCACATGTTCTGACTCTGCTTAATGCATTAACAGAAAACAGCCCCATACTATGCAGCAAAAGAGGGTCAGCTGTGGGATGGCAGCTTTAATTGACAATTTGCAGGTGGCTCTTGGTGGGTTATAGCTTCTCTCTAGCCTCCAACTCACTTATTTTTGAAGCCTTCCTAATGTGTTTGAATGCTTCACTTCTGCAAGGGGATGCTGAGAGAGCCCAGACAGCTATAGCCGATACATTTAGCCCTGAGTTTCAGCAGTAAGGTGACGGCTAGAATAAAAGTGTAGAGGAGTTTCTGTAGTGCTGCTGGGGAGATGGGCCACAGCATGCTGCAAGGTCATCACTCCTGACCAGGACATCACAGGGAACACCTGGCACTAACAACGTGAGATTGTTTTTCGTGAAGAGAGAGTAAATTAGGTTGCCTTATATAACAAAAATTTTACGTGTAGATAAAGCCCAGCCAGCTGAGTGCTGGGAAAGACCTGGCTGGTTATTCTGTTGCTCAAGTTGTTTCCCCCATCTCTAGCATTAGCTTAAGAGTCTTGAATAGCAGAGATACTCCACTCTATTTCATTATACATCTGCAACATAAAAAGTTCTGCAAGCAGGTCTCCAGCAGACAGGTCATTAAGGTTTACTGCTATCTAAAAAGGCAAGAGGTTTATAGACCTTGTCATATACTGTAGTGGAAGTTATTTTTTGTATAGTATTGTTTATGTAACAAGTCCCAGGATGCTTCATGAAACTTCAAGGCTTTTGCACTTATGTTTGAAATACAGTGTGTAGTCATATACTTGGTCATTTCATTTTTTGGTTTTTGCAGATTGCCAGATAATTGTGCCAGAGTAGCTCAGCTTTCATTGAAAAATACTGTCTTCTACGTCTATGGGCAAAGCTACCTTTAGTAACACTAACAAAAGTAAGTAATTCAGAGAAGTCCACTTGAAGCTGCAGACAGAAGCATTGGTTATAAAACCAGTGAGAATCACATCTGTTCATCTCCCATTTTTTGAACTTCAAAAGGATATAACAGCATTTAAGTGGTAGCCTTCTCTTATAATTATTTCCTCAGAAACGTTACAGCAATAAGTGTATCCATTTTGAATCCCTTTTATTATATGAGAGTATGCATCTAACCAAATGCCTTTTTTTTGTTCTCTCAATAGCATATTATATCTCCATAGTAACATCATATAAATAAAAGACCATTTCATTTGGGAAATTCTATTTTTAATCAAATAATTCCTTCTCATTTTCCCTTTTTATTCTAAATGCATTCAAAATTATATATAAAAAAATAATTTGTGCCAAGACTTATTTATTTTAAGGACATATATTGTGGCACAGTCCAAATTACTGACACAGTATGTGAGATAAGGGAATAATGAAATGAAACCACCTCACATCCAAATCGGAAATCACTCTTTTCTGTAAAATATGCAAAATCCTAGGACAAAATATCCCAATTATTAGTCAGTGCCAAGAGACAAAATCATCTAATCTCTCCTGGATGCCAGGGACACCTGAAGTGACCATCTCAATTATCAAATCACAGCTTTACATCTTCACTGTGTTCTTGGTCTTTGCCTTGGTGTGTCTGAGAAATTAAACCTTCCAGTGATTAAGGATCTTTTATCCTTTACTTGTACTAGCATAGGTCCTGTTGGATTTATGCCAATGTTATTGTTTATGCTTCAATAATTCTTTTCTTTCCCTTGTGTTGCTACCCCCTCCAGCCTTGATTTATTCTCTCTAAACAAGCCAAGATAATTTTTTATCGAACTTTATTCTGCCTTCAAATGTTATTACGTATTGTCCATCGGTATGCTTCAGCTCAAATAATAAAACATCTCTACCATCAAACTGGTTAGCAAAATACCTTTTTTTCTTAATATGGGTAACCAGAACTGCTTATTGTGTTGCAGATAAAATTTAACTAGTGCCTGGGGTTTTTTTAGCTTGCTTGATATGTCTTAGCTCAGATTTTACTTTTTCTCTTCCCTGTTACACTAGTGACTCACAGATATGCTGTGACTGTCACGTTTTCAACTGTTTAACCCCAAATGCATAACTATTGCTTTCCTTCCTAAATGCATGGCTTTGTTATACATCCTTTGTTCAGTGAAAAAATCTTTTACTTACCATGGCTAGATATTCCTACATTCTGCCTTTATTCGTAAAATTTGTTCTAAAGCCTGTTTCTGGAAGGTCAAAATCTCCCATAAAGACATTAAATCTTCCCTAATGCTAATATTTCTCTTTCTAATAACATTATGGAGATCTTTATCCAGCACAAATTAAACTCTAGTGGGCTAAAGCAGACATCCAACATTATCCAAACCTTTTTATGATCCTTCCTTGAATTGTTTTTACTCAAAGCTATCCATTTTATCATGTTATCCCCCTTTTTTAGCTTAGCATATTATGAATATATAATAGTCTTTCACTACCCTGCCTTTTATTTCTAGCTCCCCTGATCAATGTGTACTCTTCCTATTTATGTTGCACCCTATTATTATTATTCTACCTCAGCTGGGTTACCCCAATTATATCTGGCTTGTTGTCCAGGTGATTTTAATTCCTATACTGATATTTCTATTGCTTCCCAATAGCCCCATATGATTTCCTAGCTAGGTTAGGGATATTTTGTCTGTGGCATTGCTCACCTGACTACTGCTATCACCAGCTTTTTTTCCTTCAGATTCCTCAAGTGACTCTTTCCTTGCAGCGTTTTCACTGACCTTCTGCGTCACTGCCTGGGTCATACTGAGCAGCCGGGGCTGGAGTAAAACAGCCCAGAAAGCAAATATCCGCTCCCTTCCCATATTAGAGGTCCATAGGTGTGAAAGGACATGCAGAAAGGAGGACAAGAAGAAAATATATTGAAATTCAAAGTCGTTAATTTCAAAAAGGATTCACTTTCTCATAAGATAACTCAAGTGAGGAGAGAGCTGGTGGCTTCCTCCTCTCCCCCCAGGTAATTCACCTGCTGAGGGTTTCCACGGTCTTTGGAGTTGGTCTGTCTTCATCCCGTGCTGTACAGGAGCTGTGGTTTTGCGCTAATGTAGGTTTGAAAGAGCACTGACTTTAATGTTAGGAACAACGGAGGGTCAGGTGTCCCCAGATTCCCTAACACAGTGATCAAATATTGATCTGTTAATAAAAGTACCTCTGGGAATACCAGGCTTTCAGAAATGAAACTGATGCCTATGATGCTGCATAATTTCATAGTAATGTGCTGTCAGTAGGCAAAATCTTGCTCTGGCAGGAAAATGGCAACATCTGCATCAGCTTTTTCCCTACCTAGCATCCCTATTTCTACATTTTTTTTTATTCTGTAGAACTCGGTGACAAAAATACCTTGAAATTCAAATGAAGAAATAAATTCTAAAAAATCCAAAGATCTGACACCTGAGTAGAATCTAAGATTTTGGAGAAGAGGGATTTCTTAAAGGACTTCCACCCTAGGCAGAAAAAAACAACTATGGAGTCAGATGAAGGCAAACGGAGAAGTCATAGCTGAGAGTGAGGATAAAAGTGGTAGGATTTATTCTTTGTGCAAACAGTCAAGCAAGAAACATTGTTTTGGTAGGAAATGAATGGGATAAATCTGACCTTCGTTATTCCAGCTCCTCTGAACGATTAAATAGGGCAAGTACTGAAATAAAGATTAAGGCTATTTTTGCTGCCACCGGAGCAGCACAAAACAGTCTTAGTGGGGACTGAGATCCAGCCGTAGGACTCTGTTAATTAAAATAGCCACTATTAAGATATTTACTGTCCCTAATAATCAGAGCTATGTAATTTGTACTACTGAGTAAACAAATCATGCTTTAGAAGTTCCCAATTGGCTAGTACAGTCTAGTCTGTCAACTGTCATTTAGCTACAAAACCAATTTTCCATGTACTTTATTTGCATAAACAACATTTTTTCAAAGAGCTTCATGGAAAAAGAAATCACATTAAACAAAATTAAAATTAGGTTAAAGTAAAGTTAATAATCTGACAAGCTCCCTGAAGCCAAACTAGTCAAAGATTTTTTTCAAATTTCATGCTGCGTTTTTTTGATGTGTTTACCTCTCTAGGCAGACTTACGCTGTGTTAAAAGAATGATCATTACTGCTTCTTCAATCCTGTTAATTATGCATGTGTGTGCAGGGTTATTTGTAATTGATCCCTCTCCAGATATTCTCTCATCTCTGCCTGTTTTCATGAAAACTTAAAAAAATATCCATGCTGACTATCATTTACTCACTAATATGTCTCTCTCTTTATATATTTCAAGTGTCTCATACTGATGTGGCCCAGATTGGACAGATATTATCACATTGATTTTCTTTGGATGGAAAAGTTGCATCACCAACTGTTTTGACATATTATAATCATAGACAAGGTCATGCTTACAGATGCAATGAACTTTTATTTTAAATGCAGAACACTTTTCATAACTTGTATATATGGCTTAATATATTAAAGCTGATTGGCTAAGACAGAGATCTCATACAAGTCACCTGAGGACTTTTCATAGAGTAAGAAGTCAGTGGGGGTCATACTCCAATACAGGCCTTCCATGAGCAAACCCGACGGTTAGCCTTGCTCTTCAGAGCCTCTTATAACTGTTACAGTCTTCCCCTCGTCTTCATTAACAGTCTGTGTGCCTTCACATCTTGTAACATATACCATAGCTATCTTTCCAAGGTAGGAGCAATACTTTAGTATCCTACACATTTTTTTTTTTTTCTTAAATAATATAAGCTTTTTTTCTCTATGTATTATCCCAGCATATTGCATTTCACCCATGTCATTGAAATACTATTGGTTTTGCTGGAGAAAGTTCTGCCTCTGAGATATTAACCTGACCAAAGATTGTAGGTTAGGCAACACTGCAGGGACTCTCATTACAGTTGGAGTGGCTAAAACATTGTTTTTCACCAAAAAAGACTGAAGGATGGGCTTGCAAAGTCTGCAGATTTCTGTGGAAATCTCTAATGTGCACCAACTGCCTTGCAGGACCTGAAAGAATTGTTAACAAGTAAGTTTTAGATAATATCTGATCTCCTATAAAATTTGCATTGCTTTACAATCCCTAGTGAGCTTTTAGCTTTTACATTTATGTCAGATGAGGTTTACTGAAAAAGGAAAATATTGAACCTGCTGACTAAATAAATATAGCTAGATGCCCATACAGCTTTCTCCAGCTGACAGTGGTGCAATGAAAACTTGCCAGCGAAGATGGGGATTGCAGGTATAGCAGAGCTGCAAAGAACAAGAAAGGTCTTAAACTGCCATGAATGGCTTTACCTGTGGGGAAAGGGAGACATCTTTTTATAAGCTATTATTTTTTTCACATGACATTCAGCATACGCTTATGCAACCAAAACTGGTCTTGTTATTTATATTTCACAATATTTCAGGCCAGCATTTTCTTTTCTTCCCCAGAGCTTTAGCTGAGCTGCTCTTGCTTGACTGCTTCTGAGCCTGCGTCTGATTCCTGGGTGAATGTGATTTCATACTGCTCAGATAAAGGGCTTTCACTGCAGTCGTGACTTGCATGGGGTGGGATATTATACCTTTCTTACGTCTAGACCGACAGAGATGACGACATGCTGATTCATCTATGAATAATCAAAGTAAACTCTCAGACAGTCTCAAAAATAGACTTTGCTCACTTCTGTTAACCCTAAGGCGCCTGAAGGATACTGATCTGTGGAAAAAAAAAAGTGTTGTAATAGGTGCTGTGCAGGGGTGTACATATGTGCTGTAAATATGACGAGACGTAAGAATAGGGAGGGGAATAAGGTTTAACTAAAGACTGCATTCAAAAACTGGAGTTTACAAGGCTTTCAGCTTCCAGCTGAACGGATCATCCTTCGATTCCCTGTGCTGCTATTTTGACCCACCACTCACCACTGAATCATATGAATTCAGTTTTGTAGCATTATTTTCTCATTTAGACTACTTCACACGCAATAAAAATTGGAGCATATTTTCCTTAATCTTCTTTAATAAAGCCTACACTTTTCCTTGAATAAATATTTTTAAACTGAAATTAGATGCTTGAACATCAGTCAGTGAGGAGAGGGGGACACTGGACCCTTGCTGGCTTTTATTGGGAAGCAGTTTATGGCAGGAGACAGTAGCTGGGCAACTCAGAAACAGCTACAAATCTTTCTCCCACCCGCCCTGCCTCAGGCTACTGTCCTGAATGAGATGAGCTTGAATTGGATGACATTTATTTCTATAATGTTTTCGTTTCAGCATCAACAACAGGGAACAAACTTTCACAATTTGTCTGGGAGACTGATGCCTGCCTTTTGCCTAAAAATTTGCCCGAAGACTTTCCACACACACAACCCCCCTGCCCCATAATTCCCAAGCAATGTGTCTACAGATTGATGCGCATCCTTAGTTTTATGGAAAAAGTCATATCAGGCAGCATCTGGAATTTACTGCTTACAAATCAGAAGACTTCATCAGAGTTTGGACAAAAAAAAAAAATCTAGGTTTTTGGGTGTCACATTACTTTCATTTTGCTCTTACTCTTCAGATGATTTCTCTCATATTCCTCTAATGGTCAGCCACAATGGTTGTTATGTTTTTATTTACTGACTGTTACAACTACCTTTATAGTTTAGAAAAACATCTTGTGTCCAGTAGTCTTTTATATTGTATTAAAAATTAGGATTAATGTATTCTAAAGAACTTCGAAATAAAGAACAGGTCTCTAAAACGCATGTTTCTGTGAGGCCTTTTGCAGTGCTGATTTTGTTTGTTTTCAGTTTACAGACACTGAAGTAAGGTGACCTTCCATCACATAGACTGCAATGAAGCTTAGAGGTGGCCTTGGGCACTGATATCAGCTGCACCTCAATTTAGTAGTCTTATTGTCTCTCTCAAAATTAGGTCACCTTAGTTCTTGCCTGTGAGGATATTACATAGCATTTATTTCTATACAAAAAGATTTAAAAGGAACTCTTCACCCAATGTTTGAAGAATAGACTCAGATTAACAGAAATCAATTTTTCTACAAATGTCAGGAAAGTGCATTATTACTTTTGATGAAATAATACAGTATCTGGCTTACGCTGAGATTCCATGCAGTGATTGTATATCGTCCTTGTATACATGAGAAAACCACAAAATGATTTGCTGACCCTCAGCTTTGTACTTAATAATCATGTGACATATCCCATGAAAAGTAGCATGTGTAAAGCATCATGTTATTATATACAGCTGTTAAAGACCTAGAAAGCGAACAATGTGCTACTGACATATAAATAATACCTTCTGTGCACAGTTAAACATTGGTGCTATTTTTGCCAGATTTTAAGCTCTTTTGAGGCCAACTGGAACAGCTGAAAGAGAACATTAAAAAAAATGTTTTGATGCTGGGGCACAGATGACAGTAGCCCAATGTGTCAAAATAAATGTTTCATTTGCTGTCTAATGTGGGAAAAATAGACCTTGTCAATTACTCTAATCGCAGGTGCAATAAATGCACTCTGTAGCTAAGAGGAGCTATTTCAGATGGGCATTCAGAGAAATTCTATGTATCCTACTTCCAACAGCCTGAAAAGGTAAATTACCTTAGGCCAATGGCTTACTGCCTTTGAAAGGGGCTCTAACAGCCGCAATCAAGCCTGAAGCTTTAATCCTTTATTTGGCACCTGAATTTCACAAACATGGAATTGCTCCTCCTGAGACACGGTCTGAGAAGGTGCTGAGGACAATGGGCCTGTTAACTTTAAATCAATGACATCTGTATGTTTAGGAAATTCAGAATGGCTTGAACAGACTTCAGTGCTTAAATGTTTGTCCAGATTTTTCTAGAAGGCAAGCAGAATAAACAGGGCAGTTAATTGAATGCAGGTGAGTTGTTTTCACTGCTGACATCTGCGCAGACCTGACACGTCACTGGCGTTGAATGGCCACATCAAGCTGGGCACATCCACCGGTCTTTGCAGCAGCTGGTAACACCCATCATTCTCTTGACTGTTGCATTTGTAACCGAGAGGGCAACATCTACATTTTAAAAAGGGGAAACCCGCCAAGACACCCTGCCAAAATGTTTAAGTGTTCCGAGAGGAACTTCAGATAACCCACAGATAACACAGTGTGGGAGAAGACACCAGCTAGTCAGGGGGCAACATTTAAAATGGCTTCAGCTGCCGATGCTCTCCACTGCTTGGTTACAACTACAACACAGGGCTTTGTCTGTAAAATGGAGTGAAGTTACAAAGAGTGAATGATAACCCTTCTGCTACAACACAGCAGTAAAATGATTCACGTTCTCTTACCCAATGTTTTACTTCCCATGTGAAATTTAAATCTGCTCCAGCTGGTGCAGTAATGGTTCTCACCGTCTGCAAGGCCAGTGAGGGAGGTGGGAGGGAGCAAAGCAAAGCAAAGCAAACTTCCAGCTGAGTCTGGAAGGCACCTCTCATTTTACTGAGACTGAGCCCTTCCAGGTAGCTCTACAGCTTGCTTTTGCAGAACTGTGGCTTTGTATTTTGTCATCTGCAGCAAGATTGCTGCATTTCTGCTGAAAAGGTGGGATTGTCATTTTTCCCTGGGCTCTGCAGCACAGAAGGCAATGTATAGTTTTTGGCTATAAGGGACGTAGAAGGGTTGAAAAGCCCCCCAAAAGCCTGTAAATACTATTGCAATAGTCGCTGTCTTAATCTAAATTACCTAATTTCCTTCACATCTTTTTTTAATCTGCTTACAATGCTCCACGTACCTCAAAACATTACTTTTCAGTGGGGTTAATTCTGTTTTCTACAAAAAAAAAAATTATTTGGACCAAAATCAGGCTATGCAGCCTGATTCTCTGCTTGAGGATGAAGTGCTCAGTCTGGGTTTTATATTGGAGGCCTAAGAGAGAGGAGTAAGAAGGGGAATATAGTGGACACAAAAGGTAAAGAAAAAAGCACAAGCCTGGTTTTTATGCTTTTTAAAGAGTTTTTCATGAGCGTAAAACCAGGATGATAACTAAAGCCCTGACTCACAAAGACATTTCAGGGAGAGCTATGGATGTGTAAGAAGGTGAAGTTTACTTCTTATATTCAAAGGTCCAGCATGAGGAAGGACAGAAAGCAGTAGGAGACACCCCAATCCTTTATGTCTGCAGAAGGAAATTCTCCAGAGAGACCACAAATATCAAAGTGCTTCAACTTCTGATTGTTGCGATAGCTGGCATGCAACTGCAGCCACAGAACCAGTTCTGTCTACATTCTGCTTTAATTCCAGATGGATAAATTAGGGTCAGCAAGAAATGAAGCAGCAGACAATGGCTGGTAAATGACCCAAATAAACTAGGCCAACAAGACTGTTTCTAAAGAGAGAGATGTTAGAGCCACAAAACTTGCTGGAGGGATAGAGAAGTTGTTCAGCGAGTTAATTGTCAGCATCCCTCAAGTTATTATAGACAATTCTAAAGTTAAGGTTGAGCAATTCAACCTCTCTTATGCGCAAGAAACACAGCACTTACTCAAGAAAATTGCAGCACTTATTCTGAGTACAGAATTCAATTTCCAAGGATTAACAAGTAAACACCTTAATTAAGGTGTGACTTTAAGATAATTAAAATAAGTCCTTTAAGAGATTTAACATCTTTTTTCAGTCTTTTATTTGTCCTGAATGATCTTCAGAATAATAATTATGCAAGCGTTTCATATTTGCAGTCTTCTATGCCAGCTACAGTCAAAAGAGTGGTTATAATTAAATTAAATTATTAATGATTTCTGCCTCTTATTGTTATGACTAGATAGACTGCAGTCTGACTCATTTAACTCTTAACTGGAGAAACTCATCAATATCTTATGGTTTATGTGGGAATTTCCATTTGTAAACTACATGCAACTGAAATAATTTGAATTTGAACCATGTGGCTTCAGTTCTCTAGAAATACCACATGGCAGTATTCTTTGCTTATAAATCAAGACATTTCCATGGAAGGGAACTTTGTTAAAAGGAATTTAAAGTTGTTAATGCATATCAGGAATGTAATAAAATGTCAAATTTTGTCCAGCCTGTGAAAAAATGTGTTAAAAATATCACTATTAGGAATCTTGTGCTTCTCTCTGGCTAATTTTGTAAGTGGCAACTTCCCGTGCCTCTGGGGAGGTACTTACAATGCAAGTGAAAGAGCAATTACAGCCACTGAAAAACTTCTGAGGTTTTAAATGGTTCATTCCTTTTATGCAGAGTTGGAATACCTGCAACACTTAGAAAATTGTAGGTTCCATTTAAAACCAGTAGGAAATATTGCAAATACAGGTTACACTTCAGATTAGAAGACATTCTGAAAACACAGACAGCTTGCTCAAAATAGAGGGAGGCAGTAACAAGCACTAAGTTGATCTCTCCCTCCCCAGACATACAAATGATACACACGCGTACACACACATACATACACATCTATATCGTTTAGAGCTATATAACTCCTAAGTGCCAGTGAAAGGAAAAATAACTTTGCACAGTCTTTTCAGGTCAGCTTCATCCTCTGGTGAGTGACAACAGTGAGGCTCTTTCCAGAAAGGACTCACGTCGGGAAGAGACCATCTGGATGTTGTCTGAGCCGGAGCCAGCCACAGCCACAGAGCAAAGTGTGAGAGAGAAAATAAAACCCAAGAAATAGCAAGAAGCTTTAGGGACAACACAGAAGTGGAAAATGAAGAACTCGGGCAAATGCCTTAAAAGAGAAACGAGAAACTGCACTTCTGGTAGACTTGCACAACACTGGTGCTTTCGGGGTATGTCAGCAGAGGACATTCCCAAGTCGGCGGTGGTACTCATGTTTCAGTACTCAAAACCAGTTACTAGGCAAATAAAATAATTACTGTGAGAAAGAGCAGATATTATTCCAATCACTTTGCCACAGGTTTATAGTCAGAACAACCCTTCCCATTGTGTGGGTGTTTCACAACAAATGTTATAGAAGACCAAGCAGAGCTACGTGCTGCACAGCAGAAGCATTTTCAGAAAGGAAGAATAAAGCGGAGGACACAGGATGCCTGGCACTGAAGTTACACAACGTGCCTGAAAAAGGACACGGGTGATGATATCACAGGACCCAGCATGCTGCAGCAGGCACGAGAGATGGAGAGGGTGCAGGGGCTGCAGCTTAATTATCTCTTGATAAACCCACATCTAGGAGGAGAGAGAAAAAGACAGCAAAGAGCATTTTGGATCACAGCCATGACACTACCCTGTCAGCACAAGACCTGGGGCTGTCAGGTAAGCCAAGGTCAGCACTGAACCTGTGCTGCCTTTCCAGAAGGATGCGAAAAAAAGTGAGTAGAATAACAGCAACGTGACTGAGCACACAAAGAAAAGTCAGGCAATGAAAAAGAGGAGGGTATGAGAAGAACCACTGTGCATGAGGCTGGAAAGAGAGAAAAAAAGGAAGTTCTCCCAACACATCCCAGGGACAGTTTCATCCTCTTCATCACAGTTTGAAGTGCACAGGTACAAATGCCGGGACTCTACAGCGTGTGCAAAATTAGGGCTATCTCTAGATAGAAAATGCCAGTCTCTGTGCAGTGCATTAAGATCCTAACACATGGTTGCTTTACCTTTGTTCCCAACAGACTAAAGGCTCGGTCATTTTACATCAAGATCAAGTAAACATACCAAAAAAGGAGGATAAAACTTTGGACCTAGAAGCTGGAATAAAGTTTTGGGAAACTTTAGGGATCCTCAATTTTTCTACTATGGGAAATGTGAAATCTGGAACTATTTCACTGATTTTACCAGAAAGATGGAAAAATAGAGGATTTTAAAGAATGTATTCTAGTATATGCAACAGCCAGGGAAGCTTGCAAGGAAGGGATTAAATTAGAAACATGAAATTCTTAATGCAGCTCAAAGTTTGGACATTAGGTCCTGGAGAGGAGATAAGGAAGAATTTGATTTAGTTCAGACTGTTACAGGACATACTGATAACATCTAGTTAAGCAAGTACCATTGCGGTTTTAGTCAGAGGTTAATGGAGCTTTTCATTTAAAGCAGTAATGGAGACCTTTCTTATGTTGCAGAATATAAAGGTTTTCCATTCAAATATACACTTTACAAACAACCTGGAATCATAAACATTAAAATGGCACTTAGACCGAACAATGTCGTGAAGGCTAAAGTCAAGGTGTTTGAGCGCAACACAGTTTCCTAGATCCTACATAGGCAGGTAGAGATATTGTCATTTCTATTCTACCTCACCTCTACAATACCTGTCTGAAAGTAGGATTTTTATGAGGCCAGGTCTACTGAACATCAAATATAATGTAAACTGCCTGGAAAATTTTACCCCGTAGTTCTTACAGCACCAAGGTCAAAAAATTGTGTTTGAAGTGAAATATATTTCTGATACACTCCCTTGAGTTAAAAATTCCAACTTACCATATCACCAAGGATTTGTTACAAAGTTAATTACTTTTGCAGATTAAAGGGCAAGTCCTACTTTTGGTTTTCAGTTCCTAATCACTGAATGTTTTCATACCTTTGCTGCTAGATGAAAGAATCTTCTGTATGGTAGTTTCTGCACATATAGGTACCTGTGGGCAGTGATCAAATCTCTTAACTTTTTTTTTTTTTTTTTCCCTTCTCTGCAACCCGAACACATTACACACCTTAGTTTGAAGCATAATTCCACTTTTCAGCTAGTCTTTGAGGCTACCGTCCAAACATTATCCAATATTTTGATATTGACTCTGAATGAACATCACAACAGGAACAGGGTCGCCTGCGCAGCTCTCTTGGTCCTGCTCAATACACTGCTTTACGCATCCAGGGCTTGCGGTCGCTGTTGTGCTCACACCATTTCAGCAAGCACTTGTGCTCATTTGATTATCCATCACGACACCCTCCTCCCCTTTACACCCTTTTTCTCCTTCGTTTCCACCCACTTTTCCTCCACGTTCTTCCCACTGTGGATGCCTGCCAGGACAAGCGACCCCATGCTACAATGGAAAGCCTCCATTTAATGAGGTTTGCAGTTTGTCAGTTTTCAGATTAAGTTCTGAGCCATACACCCTGCCTTTTCTGTTTACTGTGCATTAACCTAGGACCCACGGAAACCAATGGCAAACTTCCTGACTGTAATTTCAACTCTATCGCTTATTGCTCTAAAGTGAAAAAAAAATTTGACTAAAGGCTGTATAAATTAAACATTTCCTTGCATCCAGCAGTGGTTACACAAGGAAGAAAAGCCTGTGCTGAGCTGTTCAAAATGCCACTTTGCCAGTCTCTTTCATCGCTTCACTGATTTAAATTCAAACCCCCTTATATCCTATGTAAGATATTTTATTCTTACTTTGTCTAAGTAAAAGGACTTCTGCTAGAGATTTTTCATCCTACAGCTCCAGAGCCTTTGAAATCATATCCTGTATGTTTTGTCTCTATCAGCAATTTCCCTGCATCAATCTACAATGAACTACATAAGCCACTTATACCAGAGACGGTTCAAATCATTCTGAATTTGATTGGCATATTCTGATCTCCCTGGTTTTGTTAAGTGAGTTGAACCTTAATAACACACTGAGAAGATGAACAGGCTAATGAAGCAGATTGCATGATCTGAAATCGTTCCCTTACAGGTAAAGTTCTGAACAGCAGACAGCAAGAGGATTTTTTTTTCATTTTCCATGGTTACTTTTTGCTCTTGGTGCAGTGCTTTGTTATGCACCTGTCTGGCTCTGTGTTAGCTACATACTGAAGAAAAAGAACATCTCAGTGTAATATTGATGATTAGCTTTTTGTGTAATTAAAAAAAAAAAAAAAAAAGCAGTAAACTTCCCCATTTTTCACTTCAATATTACAAAAACATTTTAAGGGCATGTCCGCACTAAATGGATCCTTAGCTTAAAACAGTCCACTGGTGTATCAAGGGATGCAGAAAATATTTCTACAGTATAACTGTGTACAGCTTATTTTTACCCAGGGGAAAAGCACTGAGGGTGAAGTGTAGTTACTTTCAATGTACTATAGTCCTTGACTGTATGTCACGTTGCTTGTGCTGTGCTGTCAGGTGGAATACAACATTGTTATAATGCTAGAATTAAGGCTTCTGTACTAACTGGGAATGGCTGGAGGTTTGTTTGGTTTTTCCAGCACTTAAACTATTCCCCTTACTATCCCAGAAGAGATTAGCTGGTCATTTAACTCTCTCCTCCCTGCTTTTTTCTCATATACGAACGTAGGGAAGGTTTCAATAGGTCTTACACAAGATAGAGAGAAACCAGCCCTCTATGTTGATGTTGCATTCTCACGCTGTCCTGTGAAGGGGCCTAAGGCTTCCCATCCTCTGGATTGGGCAACGAGCTCGGGGGTAGCAATGGAGTGTGAGTTTTTGAAGGGAAGGGACCTTGCTGGAGTTCACAGCAGAATGACCTTTGTATAATGACTGGGGCTAAAAGGCACATTTGTGTTGAAACTCTCTCCCGGTGCACAAGGCTAGCCAGCTGTTGGCGTAAGGAGGTCATTGTGCAATGCCAGAGACAAAAATATGTCTGTTCCTCATCGGCCAAAGCTGGCACATCTTACAGTTTGGAGGAACTCAACCTCAAAATTCTTCTGAGAAGACTTTCTATAAAAGTTACAGAAAAGTTATGAAAGAATGGTGGGAAAGCAAGCTTACAGTGAAATGACTGGCTTAACTCTAAATGTACACAAACCCACACACTTAAAGAACACTGAAGGTGCAGCATCAAAGCCAAGGTGTTAGAAAGCAGCATGCATTCGATAGTTTAAAACAACAAAAGACAGACCAAAGCTGTGAAGTTCCAAAGGCAACCTTAATTCTAACAGATCCTCAGTTAGGTGTGTTTGACTTTCAGCTTTACTAGTCTTGTTTGAAACCTGTTGTCTTTTTTTGTGATAGTTTCCAGATTTTGAAGCAGGACATTAAAAATACAGGAATTCTGTCATGTAGCACATGAAGTACCTGTTTAACCAGCAGCTTTAAGCATCTATGAGTCATTACACAGGTTTCTAACACTTGGGTTAATGGAATAGCTGACAGCAGTAATACATTGCCATTTTCTATGAGGACCAACATTATGAGCAAAGAGGTATTTTGTTAGTAGGTTTTCAGGTATTCACTGACTACAGAGGAATCACAAAGCTCAGCTTACATAACCAACCTGGAAACACCCACGGACATAATTGTTTCACCCTACTCCCCCTCACCCCCCACTACCAATTTGGTCTCGGTTTCTTCCCAACCTCCCAGTCTCTCCTTTCAATTTTGTGAGCATCCTTTCCCACCCACCCCCAAGCCAGCTTGTTGCCGCTTCCTACTCACACCAGCCTCTCTCCTTCTGGCCAGCTTGTTCCATTCAACTAAACCCACTGCTAGAAGATCAATCTCTTCTTTTTGGTTTCCTCTAGCCCAGCATTCGTCTCTCTTCATACAAATCAGACAGTTCCCTCCTCCATTCCATCTTGGTGTCTATGAGAGGGAGGGAAGCTGGAGAGTTTGGCAGAGAACATGCGAATCAAGGCTCCTTACTTTCCATCCCAATCCTAGCTGAGGGCATCTCTGAAGTCAATTATTCATACGGCAGGTGCTTTAGAGCCCCTATAGCTTGCAGCAGCATGCAATCAGTGAGTGTAGTCCCAGCCAAGGCATACGTGTCCTAAGGAGAGGGCAGACTTTTTCCAGTAGCATACTGGGGTATTTTTAGTGGCTAAAATTCTTATCTGTACTGAACTGCTTACTTTCTAGAAACAGGAAAAAGCGCCCTTAATTCTTCTTATAATGGCCATCCTTCTCAAAGTTTTCAAATACTGGACCTTGAAGACAGAACTATTCAAAAATTACTGCAAGGTATTACTGTGGACAGACATGCTTTCCTCAAGCCTCTTTGCTGAAAGCATTGCAGCTATTTTGGCTGAACTCTTTTAAAAAATCACCCATCTGAGAGCAATAACTGCTGAGGGTGTAAATCAAGCTAAATGGTTAACTTTCAGCTATGTTCTAATTAGTAGAGAACAAGGTCTTACAATGGAAAGAATCAGGGAATAAGTGACTGTAACTGCTTACAGCTCAGTAACAAATGGGCTAACAAAAGGAAGTACTGTGCGATAATATGAAAAATGTGTTTTATTTCTTTCTCTTCTCCCAGAGTTTCCCCCAGCCCCCAAATAAGCTCCTCCTGCTGCCTTCCTCAGGTGCTACTGAGTGCCTGGGAAACAAATAAAGGATTGAATGAGAACACTGACTGTGGACAATCTGGCTTGACAGTGTGCTGCAGGTTAAGGGGAACAGCTGGAGCAGAGTGACAGGCTGATGGGAACAGTCAGTCATTTTGTTGTTCAGACTGCAAGGCACTACAGGACTTAAACAGATCAAAATGCAAAGCGACAGTAGTACCTATGGGGTATACAGACACCATGTTTTCAAAAAGTCCCTTATCTCAGGCATGGCCGACTGCACAACCTTAAGGCAGGATATTTGTCTGAGGCTGAACTGCTCTAGAGCTTGCAAAACCAAATTTCAGCTTTCCTTGAAGAGAAAAGAGCCCTGTAATACCGTCCTGATTTCACTAATGCTTGCATGTTTGGCTCCTGAAAGATTCAAGTAATAGACTGGTAGGGTAAGGGAATAGGGATTAATTTGCACCTTCACAAACCTAGTAACAGGGAACAAAACCCCATGGTTTATATAGTCAAGGTGGTCTGCAGAATAAGTTTTCTTCTTAGCAATTCAATTGCTAATGAAAATATGGCAAACTAGGCAAAGAAAACAAACAACCAAACCAAAAGCTCCCTTCTCTGTAGAGTTAACCAAGCAAGTAAAAGCTGCCTAAAGCACCAAGTTACTGCCGAAATGGCTTGACTGAAGTCAGCCAGCCAGCCTTTAAACCCAGCTGATGCATCCTGATTGATCCAGCTGCCTCCTACAGCTTCTTTCTGAACTGCAGGATGCTGGTACAGGAACTTGAATTCCTGTTCTGGCGAGGAAGCTGTTGAGCTGCTAATGCCTTCATGGGCCTGACATTTCTTGTTATAGGCAACAAGAACTCAGTGGGTGTACAGGTGGTCTCCTTTACAGAGAACCAAACCCATCTTCCTTTTTCCTATGTCCATGCAAAGAAGATCCTATGTTAAAAAGGTTATTGGCCTGATCCTGATGACAGCTTTTTTCTTCCCCCCCACCTTTTTCCCCCCCTTTTTTTTTTTTTAATAGTCAAGTGGACAAGCCTCCAGTGTCAGACATCTCTTCATTATAAAAAGCCATATACTTTACAGAGGAAGTTACCTCCAAATTTGCTCCAAAAAAGAGTTACAGTCAGCTTTGTAAGCCTTAATAGTGCCTGCCCAAGAGCAATTTCAGATCTTCAGGTCATCCAGGATGCTTAGACTCATGTTTCTACGCACAATGAAGCAGCTCTGTGACAGGGAATCCAAAAAGCTTTCCTCCAGCTTGGGCTTTTCTGGTCATTAACTCTGTTGTGCTGTTTCACTCTCATTTCAGCTAACCAGGAATTTTAGGTAAGCTGATTAATTATGCCTGGATTTGTCTGGACCTGGCAGATGTCTGTAGGCAGCAGACCTACTAGGCAGGTAGTTTTGGCAGGGAGCTGGAGGGAGGCGGACTTATATTGCTTAAAGCCATTTCCATTAAGTTTATCTGCCTTCAGTCCTTAGCGTTTGAGTGGAGATCGCCCGATTGCCTGTGTTGTCTATCAAAGGTGGCTTTGACTTTGCTTTAAGCACAGACTTTGCTTTTGGTTTAGACAGCAGGAACACTTTCGAGCTGCAGCAAAGGCTCCCTGGGTGGGTTAACATCTGGATAGGGTGCCCCCAGGGTAGCTGGCAGGCAGCTGTGTGGCGAGGGAGAACATGTGTTTATGGCCACTGACAGAGGCTGCTCAGTCATATTAGTGCAGACACAACCAACAGGCTTCTTGGGAACTGCACGTACGATCAGGCATAATGTGCAAAAATGTATGCTTTATTTTTACACCAAAACTCTTTACATGAGGCTGGGTAGGAATTTGTCTTGTAAACAGTCTATGTGACTTAAAATAGAGTCACTTAGATGATCTGAAATTTGGTCATGAAAACTGGAATTTCTATATGCAGAGAAGAACACTACAGCATCAGAGCATATTTTTATCCTGGTACTACTGTAATAACAACCCTGCAGATTTCTGTTGATTGCATCATTTTTCAAAAATTATCTTTTTTTGATTAAATTTCTCTTGCTTGTTCTCAGACAGAGAACAGTAAAAATCGGTTCAGTCATTTTTATGTCATCAATGAATCACCAAAACTAAAGCTGACATCGAAGCATGTTACATGTGTATGCCTGTGAGGAATTTACTAGGACAATATAGCTCTTATACTCCAGTTATTTCATTGACTTTATTTTTATAGGAAAGGAAATCAGGTAAAGTAGTAATGGTTCACTGACTATAATTGACCAAAACCCCACAATAAAATAAAGCCAGACTCCCAAAGCATTGAAATAATCTCATTTATCTTAAGGAAAGAAAAAAGTCAAAAGCACAAAAAGCATTTTGGTCAAATTTGATGTTACAAAACATTTTTATATTTATTTAATATCATGTTCTCCTACTCTGTAGTTATACTGTATATTTTCTGAAAAAATAATATGCAAACAGATTATTGCATAACACATCTCTTCCAAATTAGCCCAGAAATATTCACTAAATTATTTTTTTTTAACACAATAAGAAAAGTGGTTTAATATTTTACGTTTAAATTCAGAGAGTTTTATCACGTAAGATATTCTGTGGAAAGCAGCACCTATTTACTTCTTTGTAAGCCATTATGAACATGGAACTAGCCTCTTGGACAAAATAACAGAGGTGATTAAAACACAAGCTGAATAAAGAAGCTCACTGAGTGGGTTCTTGCAGAGTGAGTATTTCACTTGGCTGTGTGCGTGGAATACTTTGCATAATGGTCCTAGGATTTTGCTAATACAGAATATACATATACACAGTGCTGAGACACAGAGAAGTGGTATTTCACATTATGTCTATGCTTGTTTAGGGCTCGCTGTCTATGTGGAATGAGTAAAAGTAATAGTAAAAGAAAATTGTTATTAAACAGAAAATATTTCATTATGCAAAGAAAAATACTGTATTTTAGTTTAGAGACAGTTCAAGCATATACAGCATATACATAATAAAGCTCAGGAGTTTCTTTTTTTGTGTTAGCTAACAAAGCAGTCATGAAACTGTTGTATATTGGCTTAAAACTTGACAACCACCTAGTGCATTCTTCTTGCTCACCTTTTAAAAATACACAATCTGAGATGGATACATTGCACTGCTGGAGTTTACAATATATATTTCAAATTTACAAAAATACAGAAAAACAAGATTTCTTGCACTCAGATACTGAGCATTAACCCTTTGAGTACTAATTCCCACCTGCAACACTGCAGAACACATTCATCTGACTTACATGTTTTTATAACATTCTAACAATTATAATTTTCATCTTTATGTACACTATTAGGAAATGTATTCCTATATATTAAAAAAAAGGTAGAGACTAATAAACTGCTAATAACAGAAAAATAATGGGTTGACATATGTGAAGATTTCTGCAACATATACACAGAGAATTGCAGACTGATGATCTCTCAAGGGAATTTTCTTTCCTCTCTGCAGCAATGTAACAAGCACGTAAGCCTGTGTTAAGACATGACAGCAAACTTTTTCATGTGGCCATACTGAATTGTGCTTTTTCTCTTATTTATGGATGCACTTTCCACTGTAGCCATTTTTCTCTCAGCTCTATGCTCCTATTCACTTTCTGTGTTCCATTACTATTCTGCACCCTTCCTATTTGAAAAAAAGCAGTTTTATTTCATCTAGGGATAATTATGATGTAGTTCTGTACTGTGAGTTGACGCTTTGTGTCCAGATGTTCATGGAAACATGAAAAAATTTCTTGCCAAGAGCCTTGTTAATAGAGAATAGTACTGACCCTGGAATGCCCTACAATTCAGCAGAAATCATGAACATAAAGAACGTCTCTGAAGGTCAAATTTGCATTAAGGGATGAAGATAATCTGAAATTTGCTAGGGGAGGAAATGAGTTTTCAGAAAGCAAGTGGTGAAATTAATAGATGGACTCTAAAAAGGTGTGGAAGATGACTGAACTTTCTCTTTCCTGACAACTCTGGACTACATTGATCACGTAACTAAATAGACAATATAATATATACAGTGTCTCTGAACTAGAATAAGCTATTTTAAGAAAATAACTGTAGTCCTCAAAGAGTTAATGATAAAACTGCTCTACCTTAACAGATGTGGAAAGGTTATCGTGAAACAGCTTACAGATTTGTTCAAAAGGCATACTTTACAAAGAAGTGTAAAACTCGTTGAGACAATTGCTATTACACTGCACAGTGTCACATACAATGAGTAGTGCATGCTCTGTAAAGACATTAGAGTGGACCCTTATCAAAGCTATCATATAACCTTATACAAAGGATTGTGCCACTTAAACTAGTGCAGAGTGATTTTTTTTTCTGTAGATTTATAATGCTCTAGATTAATATCAATAGGGTTTTTCACAGCCTTGTACAACACTTTTTTTTGTTCTTTTTTTTTTTTTTAACACATGTAACACTAGAAAACAGCAAATGGTATATCCTGACATATGTCATGCAAAATACAACCAATACAGCACCATAGATGTAACAGAGACATTACCTAGCACTTCTCTCCAACAAGAAAAAGGACGGAACAGAGACTGTACATTACATGACTTTACAGGCCATATGCTACAGAAGATCTTTAGAGGCAGTATCACTTTTGTAGATCTAAAAAGCTGTAATTTTATAAAATCCTGTTCCTCGTTTCTACCATAGTCACTTCTGATTAAAATCCATGGCACAGTAATAATATTTTGCTACAAAAATAAATAAGTAAAAGTTTAAGATGTTGATATGTTTATAAAAAGTGTCTGAAGTTACTAGAGAACAGAAGTGAAAACAATGAATGAAAATTATGTATTTCTAAAGAAATGTTGTTCTGTGTAACAAAAGGATATTGCCTCTCAAATTCAGTTGTCTAGACTTCATTTTCTCATTATCTTTCAGAATAATTTTATAACTTTCTTTTAAAAATAACTTTAAAACTGTCACTCTCTTTTATTAAGAAAATGGAAATAGAGATGGAAAAGCTGTACAATTTACTGATGAGCTACACAAATATGTCATCTTAGCTAGTTTGGAATAAAAACAAAGATAATGATGGTTTAGGGATCCAAAAACACATTATGATGGCCCATGAACTACACAGTAGTTTCATTTTTCCAAGGGCCAGTTTTGATATTTCCTGTACTATCTGAGCTGTATATCATGGCTTCATGCACGTTTCCCTTGAGAATTCCGTTGTGATTCGTTGTATTAAACGGCAATGACTGTGTCCGTGGGTGCATTTCAAAATGAGCTGGATGGTGCACAGTGTCACTTTCTGGCATTTTAGCGCAACTATATATTACAGTACTTGTGTCGCTACTTTCGGGCTGGTTGACAGTAGGATATGGATCGCTTTTTGAACAGCAGGCCCGCCTGTGACCTGACTGGCTATCATGCGTACTGTGGGGACTGTCTGTATGTGAGCTGTGGATGCTGCCATCAATACTTGAAGGAATGTGATAGGCGTATTCTCTTTCACCCGCAGACCTATGCCGACTGAAATAACGTGGCTTAGTTCTGCTTTTCAGGCATCTATGAATGTGCATATTGGGTCTGAAGGTTCCTTCGTTGTGGACATGAATGTGAGCTTCATCATCAAGTAGCTGATCACAGTGCATTTTTGCACAACACGGTGTTACAGGCGAAAGGCAGTTAACATGATTTTGAACAGCTTGTAGGTTAGTAAGTTTGCAGTGGCTAGCCCCTGGGTGATTAAACACCGCTGATTTGTTGGGACATGGTGATTCCTGAAGACAAGGTGCATGAACTTGAGTGTCACCATTGACATTAACCTTTGGGCGCACATTAACTTGGACAGAATAGGTGTTTCTTCTAGACGGGCAACAGGACCACCAGCAATGCCACACGTCGTCTCGCTTTGCACAGTGATGGATCAAGATGAAAAGCCCCAAGGTCACACAGAAGGCTCCGTAAAGACAGCTAAATATCATATCCAAGAAATGACCTTGAGATACTGCAAGTGCTCCAAAGGTCCAAGTGGCAGTAAACAGAAACAAAGTGAATGCTGCGGCTCGAAGCTGAGCCTTAAATGAATGCTCATTTTCCAATAAGGAAGAAGAAATCATGGAGCAGGTTGCCTGGGGAACGGACACAGAGTCTGTAATATGACCATGGCCCACCTCAGTACTTGGCATTCTCTGTGGATCTTCTGTCTTTTCCTTTAACTCATACTTGCGTTCAGGATGGCGCTTCAGTTGCACGTACGTGCAGAGAAAGTAAACACAGGTGACTAGCACAATGAATGCTACCGGCCCATAAAAAGCACCGAGACTAGGCTCCCATGCCATCCAGCAACTGAAAGCAACAAAATAAAGATAGTCAAGAACACTTTATAGCCCACATTAGATGTGATGGACAATTGACCGATGTGAAATTGTGAAATTGGACTTTCTGACTAACTTGTATGACCCAACAGTGTCTCAGAAGTTTGGATATGTCCATTGCGGAGAATGGGAGTGTGTCTTTAATATCAATTAAGCTGAGGCATCAGTTTTGTATTTTTTTAATAGAATAAAATGTCTAGTATAATTTACAGGATATTAAAGCTGAAATTTTCCAAGAAATGTAGGTCAGTTTAGAATCTAGAATTGCAGTGAAGTATAAGACCATTTATGTCAACATTTTTTTCTACTATTAAAAATGTCAGCACTAATACTTTGATTAAAAAGCAAATGAGGCATAGTTTATACAATCTGTGTGAGCAATAGAAATGTACAGATTTCAATGGTTTGTATCAATGAACATTGCTACAAAATCTTAAGCCTGAAGATTGTTCTTACAGAATTTTCTTGTTGCCAAAGTGGAGAACAGCCTGAGTAATAACAGAGCCTGAAAAAAGACTTCCAGTTGAACAGCCACCGCTTTCTGCAAGGAGCAGACCCAAAAGATACATGCCATTTCTGAATCCTCCACTGTTTCTGAAATTCCTGGGAATAAATTTACATCAATTGGAATGTCCTGAGAAAAATGAAGGAAATTGATGGTCTCTCTGTGATACGCTGGTAGCATAATATTATTGTAGCATGGTTCCTTATTTGCTAGGCTTGAAATGATGTAACCGTAACTGGTTTCGAGCAGCTTAAAGTAGTTCACAGGCCAGTATGAACTGAATAAGCCTCAGTCAGCTGCATAATTTAGGAGCAATCTAACAGGACTGTCCTGAGGATGAATGATCTAATCAAATAAACAAGGGTGAAGAAAACTTCTGGCTAATGAAATCCCAGATGGAAATTGGGAGAACTTGGGTCAGGGGGTAAATGGAATATTTGCCCAGTTTTTACTCTTCTCTATAATTTGCTTTTAACCATGGTTACAGATAGAGAACTGAGCTGGTGGTATAAGCTACTACAGCTGTTACTAGGTTCTAATACTCTAAATATTGCATGGATTTCTGGAAAGAGGAATAAGTTACTTTCCCGATCTGTTGGACTAGGACAAGAAGTAATGGGCAAGAAAGATTTAAATTAGATTTTTCAAAAAGTTTCCTAGCTGTTAGTACAATTAGGATAATAAGCTTGTGGAATAAAGTGTGGTCTATCCATTATTGGAGCATTTAAAGCACCTCAAATAAATAACTGTCAGGAATGGTTTGGCTATACCTAATTTACCACTGCGTCAGAAAGACAGACCAGGTGATCTGTCATGATCCATTCCAGCTCTAAATGTGACACTGTGTGACACTTCATACTCATTTAGGCATGTATGAATGGTTGCAGACCCTCCAGTACAGCAAAGAAGCTTCTGATACCACATTCTTGTCAAGCCAGGAATCACCTACCACTTACTATAAAAAGGGCAGAATGAATTTTTCTCCCAGGCTGAGAATCTCTCAGCTAAAAAGAGGTAGTCCCACTGGGTATTTATCATAAGAAACTGTGGAATAACTAACTGCTTTAAATTTTTAAAATCTGAACCTTAAACAAAAACATACACACATTTATTAATGAACTTAGAGAAACTCTAAGGAGTATATATTTTGCTGTCAGGCATGCACATGAAAAGATTCCCTGAAAGATATCTGTGAAAAGATAGGTAAGTTGCCACCCATATTTAATTGGATAAGCAGAGAGCACAAAGCTACGTGAATACTTGAAGTGCATTTGAATGCTGCATATTTGATGCAAAGTGGAGAATGGAATGCTCCCCAGTGTAACAGCCCCTTGGGATGCTCTTATTTCAAGTGGAATCTCATTGCGGATCACTTAAAAAATCAGTTCTGTAAAAAAATTTTCAAGTTCGTGCATCTACATTTACTGTACTAATACTATGAAAAATTAATAAGGCATATAACGCACTATGCTGTTGAATTAGAAGCTTTTTCCTCAGTCTTATAACCTTCCCTCACCTGTGCCTTGTTTTCTGTACAGACTGCGGTACCAGGTATTGATTTGCTATGATTGACATGATTAAAGAAGTATAACCTCTGTCACACTGCCAAAATGAAAAATGTCTCACATTTATGAACATAAATAATTGAGGGTTTTGACATATTGTTGATTATAAGTGATTGTCTAATTGGATAAGTTTGAATAAATATATGAATATGAGTTGGGCCCTAGGCAGAGCAAACAGTTAGCCATGGTATGTACTAATTTCTTACCAGAATTTAAATTTCAATTACCTATAAAAATGCCTTTAAGGAACCACATACTCACAAACCATTCTCCTTTGTTTCTGCTTTTCTTACTCAGAACATGACTAGTGATGCCCCAACCCTGGCAGCGTTCAAAGCCAGGTTGGACGGGGTTGAGCAGCCTGGTCTAGTGGGAGATGTGGCAGGGGGGTTGGCACTAGATGATCTTTAAGATCCCTTCCCACCCAAACCATTCTATGATTCTATTACAACAGATGTTCAAAACTACCAGTGATGTCCTCCAGAGTACTAGTGCTGGCAGAGTACTCACATGTCCATTAGTATGCCAGTCATTGCCATGCTCATAATTTACACAGAATGTATTTAACTTTGCAGTCTGACTCACTTTCTGCTACACTTTTACGGAAGGGCTTGTTGTATTTTATTGATATCTCATGCTTCATGCCAAGAATTAATAACAATATGATGCCTGGAAAGCTTGGGGAGGTATACTGAACACTAACACGCTAGTACATTAGAGGACTATGTCAGGACTCCAAGACATCGTGACTGGAACATTTCCAGGTGGTGAAAATCCAGAATTGGTTTTTAAGGGAGGGATGCGGATGGAGGAGGGGGGGATTTTTACTTGTCCTTTTTTTTTTTTTTTTTCACATAATTATTTGTAAATTACTTTAAGTAATCTGAAGGATATAAATTCAAGGTAGATAATGAATTGAAAGTATTTAATTAATTAGTAGCTCCATTAAATATGCTATCCATTAGGTATTTCTAATATCCTTTCACTTATTCAGATGTAAATGAGGAGTAATTCTGTAAATGAAAAGTGACTCTATTGACTGTAATAGATTCAAATTGGTAGGGGTGAAGCAGCAAGACCCAGATTAAGACATTGCTCTTTCATAGATATTATTTAATAAAATTTCATAATAGATGTCATCCCAAATGGCATGTCTGTTCCCCTTATGAAGTCAGTTACATTTATCAGCATAAGAGAAAGAATATATTTTCCTTAAAAGTTTTACATAAATAGTTTATACTTACTATGGTGCATTGCCTTCAATCCCATAATTATTGATATTGGTTGCTGCTGTAATCCCACATATAATGAAAGGAACTCCACCACTAATCAGGTAAAATCTGTTGAGAGATAATAACTGGTATTTTAATTTGCCCA
>KL254378.1:34605-50052 GCA_000699545.1 Podiceps cristatus | reverse complement strand
CTAGCTCTATCCTGGCTGAAACCAGGACAATACCTGTTGTATTAATTTGTTTCTCACACTATTATTGATGGAGTCTATTCAATAAAACTGCGAAATTATTTTTTCTCTCATTTTAACTGCTGTCAGTACTCCCACTTGAAATAGATCATGGTTAGATCCTCAAGAAACCTATTAAAAGAAAACAAACATCTACATCAGGCCTCATCCACTATGACTGGTTAAAGAGAAGATGACTATTCACTCAGTTGGGCAATTTAAGCTGCTTCATAACATTTCCCATTGAAAAAAATATGATTGTGTTTTATTAAGGACATCCAATCAATGTCACCTATCAAGTTCTTCCTTATTTGCAGATGTTTAGTGATTTTCTCTCAGTTTTATGAAGTTTAAATTAGTATTTGAACTAGTCAGGCAAAAATGCTTTAAAAATGAAGAATGGGAATACTTTCCACATGAGCACTTTATATGCTTTCTTCAGTCTTTTAATACAGAAAAAACTGGACAATTCATATAAGACTCAGAAAGAATTGTATAGTAAAACTGCAATTTCACTTTTGAAGAGAACATTGTTTGAAAATGGTTACACAGATTTTCCTTCAAAACCATTTAATTTAAAACATGTTTCATTACATTTACTATATTAAAGTGATTTAATGAAGTATGACTTTAATTTTAATATCAATTAAAATGTAAAACTTTTACTATAGAAGAACTCCTTTAATCCCACTAAAGCAAAGCACTGGAGCAAACCCTTTGCCAGAAATACAAATACTTTTGAACAACATCTCTGAAACGCGACCGGAAATTTTGTCATTAACTACTCTGAGTTATTAGTGAGTCTGAATTCTGTCTGTTCTCATAATTGTGCTACCAAGGGCCTAAACACAGTTAATTTTATAAGCAAAAGAATCTTTTTACTATCACTGAATATTATATAGCTGAAGGATTAGTTTCTAAGAAGATGAATACTCTTTGATAACCTTTCTTGTCTCCTCAGTCTTTTGAGGTGTTCTGTGACCTGACGCTTCCTTCTACATCATAAGTGACCTCATTTCCCAGTGCTGCAATAGGCAGGGATAATGCTGGCCCTACATACTCAGGATTTATCTCCCCAATGTACTGCAACGCTATGTAAAGTTTCCTAAGTAGCTCTGTAGACATCCCCTGTGTAAATGTATTTAGCATCAGTAAAATAATTGGAAGGTGCTATATAAATCTAACTTTATCTAGTTCATTTGAGGAAAGTCCGTAAGATGATGTGTATTACCAGGGATCACGTAACATTAGTGCAACCAAATCCCCACACTTGTCTTTGTTGTGACTAGTTTTCTTTTGCTTTTCCTCCACAATAATCTGCATATCTACACTCAGAGATTTGTGTATTACATAGATTAGCATCTTTTGGGGCAAGAATCTCTCAGGCATTTTAAGCATCATGCACAAACATTTGAGTTTCTATACATCATGAATAATGAAATTAGGATGCATGATTTCATAATGCTCAGGCTATCTGAATATTTTGTCATATCAACATTTAATATAAAATAATGTTTTCATAATAATTCCACATGTGGCGCTGGATATGGTTTTTTATGAGTAAGAAGATTTGAGGTTCTTATGACAGTAACAATTAAAACATGTAATATCTCAGCAGTGTCTCCTTTTCCAGACTTGGACAAATCACAGTAGGATAGACAAGAATGCTTTTCTCATGCTCTAATTCTGATAAAAGTCATTACTACAGCAGATTGGGTGAGTTTTCTCCTTTCTCAGGTGTAAGACCATGTACACAGAAAGCAGAATTTTTTCCCCAGAATCCTTTTGCACAGCTCCTAGGTGCCAGTCCTACTGAGGGCGAGGCACCGTCCGCTGAATGGCTCTGCTGTCCTTTCCTTGGAAAAGTGTCAGTTGTGTCATATTGGTGAAAAACAAGAAAAAAAAACAACCCATCCACCCAACTGAAAAAACACCCCACAAAACCAGCCACAAAACCCAAACAGACAGTTTTGAATTTGTTCCAAAGCCCGTGTCCCTCCTAAATTTGCCGTGCTGCTTTGGGACAAAGTCACAAAATGCGCTTCGTCTCTCTCACAGCCAGTGCTTTAGGGAATTATGCCACACCTGCCAGGGCAGACCTGGCTGTCTGCACCCCAGGTAGCCAAAGGGACTCCCTAGACACTGCCACAGCTACATGGGAGGTGAAATTCAGCGACGAGACTGGTTTCAGGAGGCACATCCTCAACACCTTCTCCGCTTTCCCAGCAGGCAGGCTACCTGCTGAGACTCCCTGTAGACTGAGAGGTCCCTCCCAGCCAGTGATGCTGATGTTGCTGATGGTGCAGGGCATAAGGATCGGGCCCTTCGTGCTGTTGGGTTGAGCTCACTCAAAGGGGAGAGTCACGTGGGCGCAGTCTGAGGCCCCGATTAGGACACATGGGCTGCAGAAGCACCTGAGCTCCACCCATAAAACTGACACCTGAATCTTGTTTTTACCAGCAAACACATAACTTTAGAGAACGGTGGGTGGAGAGGGCAAGAAAAGCATGTTCACAAAGTTGTGTAAGCTCATTCCGTGCACAGCTTGATAGTTGCAATATCAATTATGCTCCTCAGCTTCCAAGAAACAGCTGACCGCAAGGATGAAACTCGTGTGGGAGGAAGAGGGAGCACACTTGGCAGCTGGCCTCAGACGCAGGACGCGCTGCCACAGGAGGACAGGTTAGTAACAAACTGGCCTTATTTGGAGCACAGTGTCAGACTTCCCAGTTTCAGCCAGTTCCTTCCATGATAATAACTCTCAGAGGGGAGAAAGGAGGGGACAACATTGATATTTCTCTCTCTGTGCAATGTTCACATTTGTAAGGTACTTGGTCACAGTGATGATGAGGCTATAATTGTTTTCTCCTATACGTCTAGGAGACTTGTAGCTGTGACTTGCATTTTCATTTTCTCTCGTATAAGCTTACCTAGGTATGAAGTGCTAGATACCTGTACTCTCAAAGGATCTTGTTCCCATGAGAGCTATGGTAACTCTGAGGGAAAGGAAGATTATTCCCCCTTTTTATGGACATATTTTAGGATGATCTAGAAATAATAGTAATAATTAATAATACTGTAGTGTTATGGTTTCACAAAGAGGAAACATTAAACTTAGGGTACCTTGGCAGACACAATATATTAAACAGAGTTTTATGGTGGTTTAAAAATGTTTATGAATATAAAGACTGATTTTTTTTTTTCCTTGGGCCTTTACACGCTGCTGATATAGAAAGAACAGTCATCAGTCATTTTTAGCTCCTGCTCTCATAAGTAGGAACCAATAAAACATTTTAGGTCGAACACATACATGTTATGTTTAGAACAACCACCCACTATGTACCATATGCTGTCACACTCTCTTCACAGAATGAAAAAGACCGAGTTTCCCCACTTGTTTTTAAGGAGTTTCTCTTTAATACTTCCCTCACTGTACTTGATTTATTTTAAAAATTACAAATGACAGACCCTATTTCTTTTCTAAAGTAGACTGAAATGCAGGTACATTGTTTTTCATGGTCGTGGTATCATAATGCTTCTAGCTTTATATTACCTATTTCATGAAGAAAGTTTACTGAAATGGCTCTAAAACTAAATTGAAAATCTAGTACAAAGTGCCTCATTTTACCGTGTGAATGAGCTAAAGAGGACCTAAGGGCCTGGGGCCCAATCCAGAAAAGCACTTTGCAAGCATGCAAGGAGTCTTGAAAAAAAGCAGAAGTTATCCTGTCAGGTTGCAAGTATTTTGCAGAACAGATAATTTGCAAGACTCGGCCAAAATGTTCAGGACTTTACGAAACTGATAGTTAATGAAATAATACGAGATTCTTTATGTTGTGGTCTAATATATGGGTTATTTTGTAATACCTAATACTTTCCATAAAGCTAAAACAATGTTGAGGTCTAGGAAAGCACAGCACACGGACCATATCTCAGGCTGTACCTCAGTTCATGCCTGGAGGCGTAGGGAAGGCTGAACTGCCCATAACTGATGCACCTAAGGCTCCCCCAGGAGCAAGGCAACTGCTGGGTCCATCTAGGAGGGTCGTCCTGCCAACGCGGCACCCACAGGAGGCTTAATCCCTGGCCTGGGTGTGCTGCGAAGGTGTGAGGGTAAACTAAGGTTAAAACTGACCCACAGGCCTCGCAAACATGTCAGGATGGGACTCCTGGGAGGCACATGGTGGAGGGGGCCAGACCACACATGGCCCTGTGCTAACACGGTCACTTGTTTCATAAACTCCCTTTCCTGAGTCTAAGGGGACAGTTAGCTATACACATTTTCATTGAATCACACTAATGTGCAGAATACTTTTGAGATGAGATGGAATTTTTCCCTCTCCAAGACACCTTCTGCATTTTTAGCCTGCCTCTTTAAAATGGAACTGGTAAGTCCGAGGTGCCCTCAAGCAATGGGGGGACTGCCTGGTTACCAGGACAGTTTTCCCATTGGATTCTCTGCCACACTGTCTTTTTCTACCCATCTTACACTCCTGCACTGTTTTCTTTGAGTATTTTCAGACCCCGTGCATATATACATGAGCAGAAAAATACGGATTTAGCACGTGCCCTCAGAAAGTGGGTTAAACCACAGACCAGCGTATGGCTGCTTGCTGCTACGGGAGCAAAGTGGAGGAGACGATGTGACTTCAGCTTATGGAGAAAGCAGTCATACCGTGCATATGCAAGTGATTACTTTTTGAAACAGAACTAGCCTCATGGAAAATGCTATTTATTGCTAAGCTTTCATAAAGGTTATCATAATTATAGAACAATTAGGCAGCAGGATCTATGCGGCAGCGTCTTTATCAACCCTGAGAAGCATCTAACATGCTCTGAGACAGTCTAAACGACACCCAACCTCATTGGACTGTCCAGTGAGTCTATGTCATGCTCCCATGCTCATCGAATCGCCTAGATGTATCAAGAGAATAATCTGAAAAGCAATAGCTGAGCAGTAAATCAGATGACAGGGAAGACAGTGCATTGCCTAGTTGTAAAATGTGATTTTTCTGAGATGGTGGTTTTGGGAGAGCCTTTCAAATGGGTGGTTGTATTACTGGATCAGTTTAACTCAGAGGGAAGTTCATACTGGTGCAGCATTTTCTTTGCAAGTGAGTAGATGGTGTGATGCTTGTGATCTGCCATTCTTCAGGATCTAGAAATACAGTCCCTATCGTAGTGGCAAAGGACCCAATTTACCCGTATGGCATACTTGCTCCACTGATGATAGTACACCCGTAATCAAGAAAGACCTTTTCCACATCTATTCTCCACCTGTTCACCACCCTCTTCTTGCCTAGATCCCTCCTGAAACGCCACCCTTCCCACATTGCCTACCAGAAGGGAGTATATTTACCAAACAAACCACCTTGCGTGGAATCATCATGCTGGTCACACACCTTAATTAAGTGTGATCGTATTTTAGTAATCTTTGGCTTTCCTTGCCTCATCAGCTGAATTATCAATGTCACAAATTGCCTCGTGTAAATCTGAAGAGTAAACACAGTGAGGCTAGGACCTAATCATTCTGATTTTTTGGTAAAGCTTACTCCTGAGATCACTAAACAAACACCATTCTTCTTCCCTGCAAGGGAAGACTATTATAACTTTTAAAACATTGGTAAAGGAGGGAAACTGAGGGATGAAATGACTTCAGTGTCATCCAATGTGACACTGCTGGATCTAGGCTTAAATACAGCTCCCTTTCCTTGGTTCAGAGCTGCTGGAACAGCTGCTCAGGAGCCTGCAGAGCCTCAGGATCCACTTCTTCAAAATGACCTAATCATGTATTTTCATCTTGCAATTTACCCATTAATATTTAAAGAAGCCCCTAGCAACACATGTTCAAGAGCACCTGTGTCAAACTGACATGGTATCAATTCCTTTGCTGAATTTGCTAGATACTCAAGTGGAGCACGTAAGTGTTGTATGTGAGTTCTAAATAAGCATTAAAGATTGACTCGTTCCTAGTGTTACCATTGCTGCTTACACAGGCCTACCGCAAAGCGCGTGCTGTAGTTTCATTACCCTGCCCATGTCCATCCCAGAGCATTTTCGGGAGAAGTGGCATGCAGGAGGTGGCAGAATGGAGTCTTGCCAGTGCGTATTTTGAAAATTGACGTCCATTTTGTGGAGTCCAAGGTGAACACTATCCCTGTGAAATCAGGCAGCCATCAGACTACACAATTTCTGTTTGTGATCTCTGTCCTTAAGCAATAGAATATTCCTCTGAGAAAGCAAAAGAGCTCCACGTGGGGCCTTATAGCATCAAGTGCTGAACACCTGGCAAATAAATACACAAATTGCATGCATGCATGTGGAGGCTGGGAATCATACCCTTATCGTGAAGGTGAGGAAAGGGGGAAAAACCTAGGTTGATAAATGAAAATAAGAGAGAACGCGAGGACAAAGATTTATGGAGTATAGACTTTCCAGCTCCAGGCACAATGCACATTTGTTCAAAAACAATAAATCCGCAGAATAGTTAGAAAATGTAAAGCACAATATAAATGCTAAGGGATATTTGTCCTGATGATTTATACTTATATAACATTCCCTTCCAATTAAATTTACAGCCATTTAGCTATACCTATATTTTTGATCTGTTAGTTTTGCAAGAGTAATGCACTCAGTCCCATTAAGGAGAAATGAACCAGATAAGCAAACTCCTGGACGGGACCGCAATCGGGCAATTCTGCAAAGTCTGTGTTCAAACTCCTCTCTCCCCTGCCCCATGGGTTTATGCTTTATTCTCCGAGGATTTACAGGCATGTGGGAATATTGAGGGGGAAAAAGAAAAAAAAAAAAAAGCTGGCATTGTTGCAAGAATAGTTTGGAGCTCATCAGACAATCTATGCATATTTTCACAAATATTTTTAGCGGGGAGCGGGGAGAAAAGTACATAATTTAGACCTGCAAAGAGGCATGTTTAACTTGCACTCTACTCTGGCCACTTACATGGAACTTTACTCCCCTCCACTCTCTAAACACAGATAATTGCCATGGCAACCACTGTATTTCAAGACTCTTACACATATACTCACACCTTTCTTAAAGAAACACAGAGCACAACAATGTGGGATCAACACAGTAAATCACAGGGCTGTTTTTTATTTGTTGTTAGCTAACTGTCAGGATTTAGGGAAGAGCTGGAGACTTTCAACCCATATCAGTTTCAGGCCAAAACCAGAAGATGTTTAGACAGACACTTTGACATCTTTACTAAAAAATTGGATGTTGTTTGGTAACTCTGGGCAAAGGAATGACTGATGATCTCTCCGGATGTAGGCTGAGAAGATTCCTGAGCTAGGAAAGGAGATTAAGGGCCTAATACTGAAAACCAATGAGCCACCTTTAGGATTAGATGCTAATTTATCAGAGGAAGGAGCTGTGACATTCAAGGAACTCCCTGGTAACACAGTGAACTTTCAACATCTCCAGACTCAGAGGGTAAATGTGCCAGATGAGTATCTGCAGCTCTGTTGCTACTTGCTATTTCAAGTTTTTATTCCAGTAGCCCTACTGAAATACAGACTCCGTCTGCAAGGTGCTGTGCAAACACACAGCAGGACCACATCTCTGCCTCCAATGCTAACGATGCGACCTGCTCAGAAAAACACGCCTGCCCGTCGCGCAAAGGGCAGGGAGAAGGAGAGGTGCCGTGTACGAGGCGGGCGCAGAGCCGGCGTGCCAGCGCCAGCCCCGTCTCTGCCCGTGCCCTCTCCCCGAGGGTTTCCGTGTTGACTCCAGTGTCTGACACGGGTCCAGGAAAGCAGCACCTGCAGGAAGGTGCCAGGCCTTCACCCGGAGGGCGGCATCCAGCGTGGAGGTATAAACAGGGTTGGTTTTTTCCCCCAGTTATCTTTGATAGGTGAATCGGGAAGTAAAAAGGATATATGGTTTGTTTGGGAGCAGAACACGCTTTATGTTTTCCTTCATGTTAATGATCTTAATCTCAGTGCTTGCAGTCTGGACTTCTACCTCAGCTTGTTCTTGTGTACTTTATGAAGCATTGCTAGATCACATTGAAGATGTGAGCTTTCAAGGAAGGAAGGTCTGAAGTATTTGAAAGAAGCGATATCTTAAACAAGCTTGCATGGCTAAAGTAGAATTAAGCCCTGAATTCTGAAGCATCCCTATAAATCAAAATAGCACCCCTTCTCCCTCCCTTTCAAAAAAAATCTCTGTCTGGGAGAAGGGATATTAATTTGTCTAGATGACATGTTGACTGTGACTTGTTCTTGGGAGATTCTTTCCTTCCACCTCTGATGTGCAGCTCATCCTCCTTTGGCCTTTGGTATTTGTAATAAATTTTACGAGTCCGCTCTGATCCTGTCCCTGAGCTGGAAGTGATCACAGCAATTTCAGTCTGCTAAACCATATATGTTTAGTTTCCACAGAAAGAAAGATTTGCATGAAATAATAAAAAGTTTTCCCTCCTTCTCTGGAGAGTTTGATCATATAGGAATTCAGCTGACACAGAAACATTCCCTTTTTTTACAGGTCTGGAGAGCTGTGCTTAATTTAAGCGCACCCATAAGTATCTGAGAGCGGGTCACATTAAACTGGGACAGAATTAAGGATCCTCCTTTCAAACATTCCTTGGAATCTGCTCATTCACTAGTGGTACTGTAAAACAGGATTGCCAGAAACATGCAAAAATCTTGTACCCCATTCCCTAAAAACTGGTGCTGAACTTTTCCAATTCAGTTGCCTCATAGCCTTTCACAAAAGAAGGATGAGTGACTGTTCATTAAAAACATAAGTACAGAAAGCTTCACCTTCCATATTTACAGTCCAAATTTATACTGAAATTTAGACCTTGTTGAGTTATGATTTTATTTATTTTTTTGTTAGAGGACTCCACAGAATTCTACCAGGATTGCCATTGTCCAAACGATATCACTGATGTATGTTGTAGAATTTGAAGTCAGTTTTGGAAAAAGCTACAATCTTTGTAGTGTAGTGAGATTTATTTCTTGAGGAGACACATGAGCAGGGCATGGATTTTGGTTCTTGTAAGGCAAACAAGAGGCGAAAGCAGTTGTTATATTATCTGGTTATTTATCCTGCTGTGATTCAGTTCTGTGGCCATACCAAAGGGCAAAGCTAAGGCAGGGAAGTCGCTATCTGCTCTTCCTCCACTGCTGCTGAGGAGGAGAAATAGGCCATGCTGGAGGTGCTGGTGCCTGCTGTGCCTGGGCTGGAGCTTTCTGTAGGGAATTTTAGCTAAGCAGATCTTTCCACTGGCTGACTGGTGGTTGTGCATCTTTTCAGATCAGATGTGAATTTGACTGTCAAGAATAAAAGGATGATGCTGGATTTTGCTCATCAGAATACCTGTCTGGAGGTTGCTGCTCCCCAGCAAACAGGTACCAAATGCTGCAGCTCCCCTGTACTGCCCTCCTGCCCTTCCAGAGGGACAACCTTGGGGCTCTCCCTCCTCTATCTCACCACCACTCCCCCGCAGACTTGCAGGAACTTGATTTGTTTTTGAAGCTCTTCCAGATCTGGCTGAAGTTGGCCAGTGGCTTCAGGAATTATCAGGGGAGCCAGACACTGCAATAACGTATGCTTGATTTTCTTGAAAAACAGAATAAATACCTTGCAGCTTGTTACTGCTGAGGTCAAGCAATAGCTCCACTATCCACCAGTTGTGACTGGTTGGCAGACTTGGTCAGCTATCGCAGGGGGTGTATGATGTAGCATGGGCACCCTCAGGCAGAACATTGGAGTTACAGCAGCAAATAAATACATTATCTGTTTGCTGGGAATTTTCCATCCCACCGGGGTCTTCATAAGGACTCTGCTGTATACCTAGAAATAAGGCTTTATCCTTGGCTTTATATCTCAGCTTGCATTAGCAAGAAAGAAGGAAAGGAGATAGATAAAAGATTCAACCCAGTCCTTTGGCCAAAGAAGGGCAGTTTTGTGGTTAGAGCTTGGGAAAAATGTGATCATAAGCAAATCTTCTAATGCCTCCTTTTATTCTTTCTGAAAATTATAAGATGTTGAAAGGACACAAAAATCTGAAGATTCCTAATGTCACATGTTAGGTGTCATATTTACGAAAAAGGCAAAATATAAATAGCTGTATGGATATATAGCATGGAGTTTTAAATGCCTTATTTCTATTTATGAAACAGTAATGGTACGTGTGCTCCACAGGCAAGGATAAAACTCAACTGCTGAACTTTTTATGATTTAATGCTAGACTAGGTCACAGGATTGCAAAATAATGCAGAAACACACAGTATTTGAGAAACATATGTGCAGAAACATAGAGTGTTTGAGAAACATATGTGCTGATACACAATTCATAATAATGGAATAGCTTTATACCAAGCAGAACAGTTTTATTTGAAGTTCTGTCATTTACTCTGCAGGGTGTTTTCAAAGATTTATATTGCTTATTTGGAAAAATTTTACTCTTATTGACATGGACAATATGTCTGTTTAGAGTGTGTTAAGCAGTATTTTTCACAACATTTTAGTACTGATACTTATCTTCAGCCAGAAGCTTAGCCAATTTGTGAATAGGGGAGAGACAAAGAAAGGTAGTCATAAAACAAAGATGATTTTAGTACACTGACAAACACTGTGGTTTGCCAGCCACTGACAAATATGAACAGGCTAGTCCAGGACAATTTTGTTTATGTAGTTTTTTACTTTAAGAAGGTGTATGCTATAAATGTACTGTAAGTACTGTGAAGTCATAAAGTTATCTATGCTATTGAATGTGTATCTCTGAATGGCTGGTAAAGTGTAAATTTGATTAAACAATGAAAGGATAACTAGCAAGGTTTAAGAGTAGCACTATGGGACTGAATAGAGTCATTCAATCCAGTTTCTCTCTGCTAGTCTCCTTCAGCACTGGTCTTCACCTCAAAACCTGTTAGGTCTTTTTGTACCATGGCTGTAAACTCTCACTTCTGTGACACTTAAATACTTTTGATTTTTAGGATTTATCAAGTCAATTTATATGTTTTTGTTCCTGGTGAAATTCATCCCATGGGTCAGACAGTGCTCATTGGCCTCTGTTCCTGACCTGGATTCCCCTCACCTATTTTCACATCTGAGGTGTTCAGCATTGACCACCCTTATACTCAAAGATGAGACAGAAAAAGAAAGAAACTAAGGAACTTCCAGAAGCCATTGCATTAGACTTGTATTAGACACTGCTACAGCCAGAGATTAATGGTATTCTGGATTTCTCTTCACCTTATATAAAGGAGCCTTGGGTGACTTGTTCATACAAAAATATTTAACTTTTAGATGCCTAATCTAGGGTAGAGGAATCTGTCCTTGTGACAGTATACAGTAGTCCAAACATAATCTCCCAGGGTTTTAATGATAGCACCGATACTTTCCTAACTGTATTAGGAACGGTCCTTGGTACATTTTAGGTTTGCACTACCTTTGCCTTAGTTGCATTACGTTGGTAACAGATCCTGTGAATAGTGAGCACATTCAGGGTGTTCTCCTCAGCTTTCGAACTGATGTGCTCCTAGTTTATTGCATAAATATGTTTTATAAATCCTTAGGCAGAAAGCATGTCATTTGATACCATTAAATGTTATCCCATTTCAATTGCTTCACTCCTTAAGGTCATCTAGTTCTTCCTGTTTATTTAGATTCTCCTCCCTAATATGAATGCTTTCCAAATTTCTGTTATCAGAAAATTTCATTAGCAAGCCAACATTTTTGTGGCAAGGTACTTCCCCACTTGCTGGTTGCCTTTAGTTGGTTCCTTGTGCACCTTACTATTCTTGTATTAATCCACACTTATTCCAGATTAATTTTACAAAGAAAGATTGTATCTCCCACATAATTTTTTTTTTTTTTTAATCTCTCAGAACAAGAGTTCTTTTGAATCTGGTGTGATACTTTTGGTAACCTTTTATCCCATCTCCATGTCTTTAATTATTCCCTTCATATATTTTGTTTACAAGTTGTGCATGGTGTTGAGTTCAAGCTACCAGGTTCCAAATGCCTAGAGCATTCCTTTTCTGACCGCATTAAGGACTTTGCTTTCTACTTTCCTGGACTTTTTGGTATGATGGATTTATGATGGATTTACCAGAATCCCATGCTATGTGTGCATTTTTGTGTTCCAGTTTTCACAGCATAATGAAAATGTTAGCAGAAGACAGATTATCAGGTCCTCCACGTTCCCACTCCTAACTGAATAACAAGGGGTTTCATTGCTAGGAACTGTGTCCTTTGTGAAGGGCACCACTTTGATGACCACATGCATCTCCCTATTTGATCATGGAGCAGATCTGCACTGTCAGCTGTACTGAAAAGAATGCAAGATACGTAGTTCTGGGCAATATACAGATTATCTTGACTCTTTCCTCTCAATGCAGAGCCAACTACTTCCTTCTCTCTTGTTTACTGTAGAAATACATTTTTTTTGCCTTTTGCTTTCATTCCCTTTGCAAGGTCAAACTCACACTTTGACAATCCCCTTGTTATTCTGAGACCTTTTGGCTTTCTGTGCCTCCTTTTTACTCTCTTTGCTCCTAGTATCCTTCTAATATGAATTAATTTTATTTATTTCTTTATTTATTTATACTTGCTGGGGTGTAATTTCTGCAGAGTCCTTCCCTTTACTCCTTGATATATGGATAATCCGAATGTCTGTGGTGACTGTGCACCCCCATTTCCTCTTTGGTGTAGTTAGTATGCCATACTTGACTCCTCAAAATCCTCCTGATGCCTCACAGTCTCCATCAGCAGGCGAAGCTCCCCCTCAAGGGGGTAGGCACCCTGGCGCTGCCATTTATCATTCCTGCCTTTTGTTATTTCTGTCACTGGGCTCCCATCCCTTCTTCAGTCCTACAAAAATGTGAAGCCTGGCTTGAAGGATGGTATACTCAAGGGTTCAGTAGTCCTTTAGGCTCAAAGTCGGCATTTCTTCATCTTTCTTATTCACAACATAACATACTTAAACAGCCACATCTGTGGCTGTTGGCCGGGTTGGACAGGGCTCTACGCAACCTGATCTAGTTGAAGATGTCACTGTTCTTTGGAGGGGGGTTGGACTAGATGACCTTTAAAGGTCCCTTCCAACCCAAACTATTTTATGATTCTATGATCTGCTCTTATGACCCTTTTCTCCTTTGGTGGGCTGATGCCCCCTCCCCAACACTTGCCTGTTCATAGGCACCTCCTCCATGCAGTGGCCTCACTGTGTCTCAGGCTTTTTCTCCATCTGTGACTTCTCTCAGTTTGTGCCTTGGGACCTATTTTAAGTCAGTCTGTCAGTCCTATGCCTGTGTTTCTGTCTAGCCACACGCCAGCTTTTCCTAAGGCTGTCCTTTAGGCACAACCTGAGAATAACTGGCCCATTTATGAAAACCTTATAGGCTGATGAGTTGTGGAGTTCATAATTCTTCCCTCCTAAACTGCCAATGAGTTGTTGATCTGCTTTCAAACTCTCATTGTATCTAAACAGAATTGCCTCATGATCTCTGCTTTCCAAGCTAATTTCTATGTAAACCACTTCTGTAGGCCTAAAACATGATCAGCCATGGCTGGTGGAATGACTTTTTGGTGAAGAAATCCCTCCACTGTTCACTTGAGAAGATCTGAGTCCTCTTTGGCCTGTACCTGAAGGCTGAATTCCTTCTGACTTCAGCTTCATAACACTCTTCTGGCATTCTCTATCTTTACAATAATAATAGAGCTGCCTTATGCCTTACACCCTGACCCCTGCATGGCAGCTGGCACACCACTGCTCTTTGCATCCATTCTCCTAAGAATCTTAATGGTTTTTCCTTGTGAGCAGTCCTCAGTCACATGCTTCTGCTTCTTGCCCATGTTGCGTTACATCTCGGGTTTTGTGTCACCTTTCTTTCCTTTGTCTTCTCTGTCTTATAGACATCTTTCTGCTGGGGTTCCTGTGCCTGGTGGTCTCTAATATTTCTTCAACTGAGACAGGGTATATTTTCTTTCATCTTCTTGCACATCCATCTTCTCTTTCTTCCTGTTATGTCTTTGATTCTCCTGTACAACTAAAGTTTTGTTTTGTTTTCTTTTGTTTTTAAATAGGCTTTTTTGTTACCTCAGTCACTTCCTTGCCCTGGTCTTCAAGATCATGTGCTTTTATGCTCATCTTTCTCATTTACCAACCTGACCTATCAGACTTTAGGTTTGAAAGCTTTCGGAAAATATTTATCTGTCTATGAAGCCTCCTTTCTTCTCTTCTGTGTTTTCAGCCAAAAGAAAGCAGTTGCAGGGCCTGCAGCCCCCAGCAGCTAAAACCATCCCCAACAGCTCTCACAGGGCCAGCTGTGAGCAACCTCTGCAGTGAATTGCCCTGTGCATGGCCATGTCTTCCACCCAGTGCCCATTTGAAATGACTCCTGTAACTGGAATGCTCTGTCTGTGTGTGACAAGCCATGGTTTGCTACGCAGAGATGTCATTAATAGCACCGTGTGTGTCCCTTCCCACAACCCTGCCCATGGCCCAGGATCCCATTTCAGCCCCCTGGCAGGATCAGTCCCTGCCCCAACAACAACACAGCAGTGCTGGTCTCTTGCTCGTCCCTGGCACTGCCCCCAGCATACGCCTCAGAACAACTGTGTAGGTCGTCTGTCTCCTGGATGGGATGTTGAAGACTTGTCTCCAGGCTGCCTCTGACCCCTTCTGCTTTTGCTCCTGACTGCACTGTCAGGACATCACTGGCCATGGCTGTTGATGGACCTTGCTGCCAGCTTGCAGCTCTGCCCACTGTGTTCACCCCTGTGGGGCTGCACCCCACTGGTGAGGGCACAGCCAGTCCCAGGGTCACCCCTTAACCCCCAGACCCTCATCCCCTTGGAAGCAACCAGCTCTGATGGTGTAGTTAGACAGAGACACCAAGACAGAAAACACTCCAAAGCCTTTTGATGGGATCCTCAGCTCCCTGGGTGTGAGCCCTTCACTGTACCCAGAGGTTGGGTGGCCTGAGGAAGCAGCATCCAAGACAGGCTGCAGCGTACCTGTCCTCCACATAGCCACAGGGTGAGGAGGCAGGCCGGTCACAGTCCTCTCAGCTGCGTGGTAGGGTGGCACTGATGATTTGTCAAGACACACAGCTGTGATTTTTCCTCCTCCACCTCCTGAGCTCTCCAGAGGGAGCCCAAACCATCATGTGAAAGCTAGAGACGAGATTACAACTTTTTTTTTTTTTTTTTTTTTTTTGTTTTTTCCCCTGAACTTTGGGAAAGGGTTTCCAGGTTTTGAGTACCAAGTTCTTGTTCATCACTAGTTCTTGTGTAGTTTCTTTTAGTACCTCATTGCACAAAGGTAAGAGGCAGGGGAGGAACGTATCAGGCTGGAATCTGGCTGTTGTGTGTAAGCTCACCTGTAACCAGGAGCCTGTAACTTCATGTCACAACAGCAGGGCCCGGGTTTAACAT
>KL254378.1:677-29240 GCA_000699545.1 Podiceps cristatus | reverse complement strand
AGGAATGCTGCAGCTTTCAGTGGAAGAACAAATACTGAACCATGTAGCTCTTTTAAGAAGACCATTCTTTGACAGTTGATACCATCAAGGGTTTATTAGAAGAGTTTAGTGATGTTCACATGAGTTGTACAGTGGGTAAGGAAGTATAAGGTATGTGGCAGGGAAGTTGAGCTGTGCACATCATGGCTGTGCTCCTCAAGTTTTACAGTGGTGCAGCAGCACTTTTTTACATTCATTCTTTTAGATTAGTAGGTTGTTCTGCCTGTTTTCAGTCCCAGATGACCTCCAGATCTTTTAAGAATGGGATGAAATGCTTATGCTAAAGTTTATTGGTTTTGATCTAATATAATGGTATTGTAAGCACTAGTATGTTCAGCTAAAGAGTTGGCTCTGGCTGGAGCCCAAGTTCGTCTCCTGTCCCTGCTCTGTGGGTGTACATCTACGCTCAAGTGCAAATTTTAGGCCAGAGCAGGGGCCTGCTGCTCCTTGGCAGAGATCCAAGGCAGGTCTGCTGTGTACTGTCCTGTGCTTTCCACAAAGTACAGGACTTTATAACAGGCTTCCCTTACAACCCATGAGTTAAGAGAAATGTACTGTCCTGAGGTTTGGATTTGAGGAGGGGAATAAATAACCTCCTAAAGTGGTAAAAAGTAATTACCACCTGAACCAGAACACAACACGGCATCGATGTCACCATAGGCAAACTGACTGGAATTAAGAGATGATCGAATCAAAGACTATAGGTATAACTTGCATTTATGCATAGGGGACTTAGAAGGCCAGTTCCCTATTTAGTATGACTCAAGGATCAAGGAGCGCAAGCATCTTGGCAGCTGATACAATTAAGGCCAAATGCAGAGGGGGTGCTCCATGGTGCTGCTGTCTTTGCTGTGTGGAAGGAAGAGGTATGGTCCTTCTGGCAGAGTCCAACACTCTGTGACCAGCTGCTTCTAGATATTCCATGGACACATGTGCAGAGCGGGTAATGTTTAATACCAAATTAGTTATTTGAAAATTGTTGATGTTACACAGGATTTCTGATTTAGCAGAGTGGTACAAAATACACTGAAAACACAATACTAATGTAGGTCACACTTAGCAAAATACAGCAACTGCAATGCACAGTTCAGTCACAGTACCAGTGTGATTCCTGTTACTGGTCTCTATAATGCGCTTACTGTATTAGCTGTGTCAGGGGAAGTCTAGAGTGGACATTAGGAAAATGTTCTTCACTGAGAGGGTGGTCAGCCCCTGCAACAGGGTCCCCAGGGAAGTGGTCACGGCACCAAGCCTGTCAGAGTTCAAGGAGCATCTGAAAAAGGCTTGTAGTTGTATGGTTTAATTGTAGGTAGTCCTGATAGGAGCAGGGTGTTGGACTCAGTGATCTTTACAGGTCCCTTCCAACTTGAGATAGTCTATGATTCTGTGATTCTATGACTTACTGTCCTGACTCTGGGCATCCCCAGCCTCTGTGAAGAAATGAGCGTCTTGAAACCAGTTCAAGCCCATTGTTGTCTTCAAAAGTCTTTTGTTAGTTCTTTAGTTTTTACGCTCTGTATTGAATTCACTCCCCCCATACTAGTCTGGATAACTCAGGGAGACATTTACACCACTAGCCGATCCACTCAACTGTTGGTAGCTATTCATCTAAAACAAAGGTCCCTTTTGTGTTGAGATAAATTCAGCTGGTTTGCATTATTCTCTAAGCTTCACAGGTACAGCGTCCTTGACCATGTCCTCTGAATCTTCTTTCACTATAGGGGTTTATTGGAAACAAATATTGAGTACCAAATCTGCTTTTGAACACATTCTCCTGAATTCCTCAGGCTGTGACTGTGCTCAGAGCTACCCTCTGGGCCTGAGGATAGCTGGCATCGAAGGACAGGTGCAGATGTGGTTCAGCTCTCTTCTCCACACCTGGGGAGCTGCTTTCTTGCTCCCTCCTGGGAACGATCCCTGACTCACATTCAGTCCCAAACTTAAGGCATTTTTGGGGACAGCTTGGTGGCATGGGCTAAATCCATATCAGAGACCATGCTGGCAATTCAGCAGGTTGGACAAGTGAATTGTGGTGCCCAAGGACATGCCTTTGACCTGCCTTCAGTTACTGGTGTAGATGCCTTTATAGGCTCATGAAATTATTTAGATGCCCCAGGAATCAGTGAGAAATATGTTACTGAATATCTTCAGACATATCTGAGCTTGGGGCACTTCTGATTTCCAGCTGCACTCTGATCCCATGCTGAGGGAAGCCCTACATGGGCACAGCCCCGCTGTCTCTTTCCATTTCCCTTGTATCATAGTCTTTCACGTGCAGGAACTTAAGCAATTGCCTTGGAGACAAAGCGCTCCTTGCTCCAGCAGTTCCCTGGTCTAGGTGACCAGGAGATGGCCTGGCACAGGGCACAGACACAATGTCAGCTGAAAGGGGTTGCAGCCTGTAGATTTGGTCTTTAGAGGGGTTTGGGTGAACACAAACAAAAAAATGGGAATGAAATTATATAAACCATTTAATCTCTGTTATTTTCTTTGACTTTCAGAAAGTAAAAAATGTTCATCTAACATCCACAGGTGGATTAATTTTACATACAGGTCTATCAAAATAAAAAAAGACACTACACTGAACATCTTGGAGGATGGCATCATGTGGACCGTGTTTATTTCATTACAGACAGAATAATTGTTCTCCATTACTGTCCATTGTATATTATTAATGCAATAAGAATGCTAACTAGGAAGTGAACAATTTTTTGTTTAACACCAGTATCATCGTATCACCTCTTTCCAGACTAAATAAAATGATGGCAGTTAGGCTAGCTGCAGCTACTTTGCCACATTATATATTCTCTCTTGTTAGCAATGAAAATGCAACATTACAGTAACATCTCCTTTTCCCATTACTGTTACACAAAGACAATATGCTAGAAAGAACGCTAATGGAGCCATTTTAACACCATCTCTGTGTAATGTAGAAATATGGTGCTTGCCTGTTCACACTCGCTTGTAATGTGTATAGGCAGAAGAACAGCTCATACTTTTAGGTTTATGAATAAAAAAAATTAGAGATATTGCACATGAAGACATGCCCAGTATTCTTTTATAGTCTGGAAGGGGGTCTCTGTGCCCATATATATTAAAGTGTGCACCTGCCTTCAATAAGCCGACATCAGGACATGCAACTGAACTGTATGCCAAATTTGCCTTGTAAAGCAAGTGTAAAAAGAGCAGACTTTTGCTCTGAGAGAGAGGAAAAAAAAGTAAGTATTATTAAAGGAAAAGCATGGTCGAGTAGTTTTAGTTGAGATCTGGGAGAAGAAAGTGTTTGAGTGAGGCCAATGGAACAATGGAAATAAAAACCCAATAACTGACCAGAATCATAATGGACTTTTTTCATTACTCTTTCTGGAAAATCACAGAAAATGTTTTGAAACAGCTCAACTTGTCATGGCTTTTTGTGCAGATCCTTCCAGTTTTTCAGGTATGTCTTCTCTGCTGGAGTGACTGACCATGTTTGGTGCTCAGTCCATGTTTGAGTAGGACTGCACCCATCTCATGCCTGGTTTTTGGGGATGCCTTTTGGGCTGCTCTGCTTTGCCCATTTGCAAGGAGCAGAGATGCAGGGAGTCTGAGGATGGCCAACAAGATTGCTGTTGCAGCAAGGACCACAGCCCTGATTGTCCTTTTCACTGCACATCCATTACTGTCGTGATTTCTGCTACTGCCACTGAGAGAATAATTTGGTTTTACATGATCATGTAGAAGGGACCTTCAGATAAATGAATTAGTAACACTGAACTTTGGCTGAAGCAAAACACTGGAGGCTGTCCAGCAGACTTTGATGCACTAGAGACCATTTTATTCCTTTCTTGGAGCCTGTCAGCCACCCTGTGTAGAGATGTATGTAGCAAATGAGCCACCAGCAAAGGTCATAATCCTCCTGCAAAGAGCAACATGGACTGTGTGCAGGGGCGTAACAGAGCATGACATAGTTCTTCTATGAGTTATCCATGGGAGGTGGAAGAAAATGTCACCAAGTAGTTGCAAGCTGTGGGAGTTACATGTTCATTTGTGTTTTTCATGCTGCAGGGTTTGTAGGCCTGATGCTTCTGTAGGTTGCAGGAGCTGTTGAGTGAAGAGGGAGCAAAGGGGAGGAGAGAAATAGGGGGCTTTCAGGGAGTTCAGAGAGCGTGCGTGAGGTTCGTGCGGCCAATTGTTGATGTCTACATCTGAGCCTTGATTCTATTTCTGGGTGAGAGAGAAACATATCTGGGCACTTTTAGATGTCTTACGTATGAGAGGAACAGCTTTCTGACAGTGCCTGTGCTTCTCCCATGTCTGTGGCAGGTGGGACTGGCTGAGATGGAGAGATCAGCACCGTGATAGGAGATCAATTCAGCCATATCTGGCCTATTACCTTTCTTACAGTGTATGTGATGGTTTCGCACATTTGAGAACTGCTGTGGGATGTGGAGCAGAAGGAATATGGGGATCCTTGGGTCATTTCTGGGTTCATACCTAACTAATGGGCAAGAGCAGAGCCCTGATGCCTCAGAGCTGAGCTTGGTTACACAAAACAATCTCAGGTACAAGAGAACAGTGCTATATATTGAAACCTGCTGCGTGTGATCTCTTCATCTGCTGTCAGGATTAGAGGATTGTTCTGAAATTTGGGAACTACAGACCCCAGAGACTAATTCCTTTGGTCTCAAGGCTAGATGCTGCTTGTAAGTGTAAATCCAGAGAATGTTAATGGGGACTCTGATCTACTGAATTAATGGAGCCACCTTCCCTGCCTGCTGCTCCCTCCCCCTTGGTGTAAGTGGGAGGAAGGGATGTGCTAAGAGCAGGATAATCAGGGTATGAACTCAGAAGAGCTGTGCTCTACAGTGCCTGACCTTCCACTTGCACAAGCTCCAGTAGGATAAGGCTAATTGTGGAAAGCAGAGAAGCTTTTCAGTACTCTTAAAATCTGCTGCAACTAAGCAGTTCATCAGCAGAGGCAAATGGTCCATGTCCCAGGGCCTTTGAGATCCAGTGGAGAATACGAGTTGCTGGAGCCAGTGGTGCCTCCTTGGATTACCCCAGAAGTCTTTCTTCAGCCTCTTGTGATTTTGTTTTCAGATGTCTGATCCAATTTTTGTCTCATGCTAGCTCCACAGAAGATTTAAAGACTACTTTTGAAAGCTTCTGTCTTCTGACATGTATCTGACCAGTATACACAGAAGCTGTGCCTTTTGGGACTCAGGACCCTCAAAATGAGTTCCTGTTGCAAGACCATCCAGAGCACATTTTGATAGAGATTCTGCTCTTTTGGAAGCCTGTGAAATGATTATAAAAGGAGAAGGAAATTGATTTTGAATTTTTCATTATAAGAGAAAAGCCTATTAGGACTTGGATGGTTTAAACCTTTGTGGCAGCTCAGTTTGTTGTGCATTTTTGGATGGTTTAAACCTACTCTTACCTTTAGAGATCCCAGTTTGGTCTGGGGCAGTTTTGGAGCGACGGGTGCCTGGGAGCCCTGTGGTGGTAGGAGGGTGAACTCCCATGGGAGGAGGAGTGCTGGGGGTGTGCAGGGGGGTGAGGCTCTCCTCAGCCAAGCCAGGGACCAGTAAGGACTGTCAGTGCGGGTGGTGGGCTGGAGAGTGCTGTGGCTCAAAATCTGAAAGGCAGCCCTCCAGCTGCATGTAAGTCATGGCTTACCATCTGCGCGCAGGAACATTGTGTACTTTAATCCTGACTCCAGCTCCGATTCTCACTGCAGCTTTGGGTAAGTAACCTGCATGGGTCAAGGGAGGAAGGGATTCAAAAGCACTGGCTTTGCTCCCGTTGAATTCAGTGGTCAACCTTTGAGCCTTACTGAGCTTTATGGCTTCTGCCTCAGTTCCTCTGTCTGTAGAAAAGAGTTAAATTTATGAACTGAGGTGTCTCCTATGAGAAGTGCTGTGTGAATCATGAGCACTATTAGAGCAAGTTTTCCATCTCTGCTGAAGCCCACATGTGAGTTTGTTTTTGGTTTCAGTGCAGTCAGACTTACACCAGTGTGCTTTTGTGCTTACAAATGAGAGGAATTGAAGAAGTATGTACTTGCTTGGGCCGATGGAGTGTAAACTCTGGCAAGAACAACTGTGCAGCATCATGGAGTGGGAATTACACAGTTTCCAATGGAAAAGAAAAATTGCAGTTAAACACTGCCGTTGGTAGTTCTAGTATCCTAAATGCAGTGGCAGAGTGGTGGGGCAGTGGTATGGGCGAGTGAAAGACACAGAATTGTTCATATGTTAGGAAAAAAGGTTGCAAAGTAATAAAAAGTTTGCAAGCTTTGAAAAGTACCTGATTTTTTTTTTTTCTCTATATTGTTTTACTTGCTTTCAAATGGTCTTTTCCATTGTAAAGCATGTTTCAGAGAATAGTGGCCAGACTCCAGGTTCTAAAACTGATGATATCAGCTCTTCAAAGCTGCCAGATCAGAAACATAAAGATATACATGAAGGGTTCATTTCAATGAGAGCTTATTCATTATTTTCAAAGCAAAGGAACTTTTTTCCTCCTACAAAAAATTCTCTTTCATTAAAATGTTTATACTATGGTGTGTATATGAGGGGCTGTCCTTTGAACACATTTCTTGTGGCCTACAGCATAGAAGAATTAAACTGGCATTTAACCAGTAGAGTAAATGTGGGTAGGACCCCTCTGTAATGTGGTAGATAAGCAGGTGAATGCAAGATAAGAATTAATATCTGTCTGCTATAAGAATAACAAGTAGAGTAATATTTCCCTGGAAGAGTTCACTGAAGACTTAAGAAGGAAAACAAAGGACTTAAGCCTAGTCCCCTTCCTTATCTCTGCCTTCCCCAAATCAATGTCGTACTTCATGTAGAAGGAACACAATATTTCATATCTGAAAATCTGAAATAATATTGCAAAAAGGTTATTTATAAAATATTAAATATTGTCTCTCTCAATGTATATTTTGTACAAACTGAAAATAAGAATGTATGTGGTTATTACATATGAGTAATTGTAAACAGAAAATATTAATACTAATATGATCAATAATAATAAATTCACTGTAGCGTCTAGGAATTTCTCTCAGGAGTCATCCTGCTAGCAAGTGTGAACAAAGAGAAAAAACGTCAACTTCATCCCAGAGAATTAATTGCACGTTGGCCAGAAATGGAGCTGGTAGACAAGCGGAGGCAAGGGGAAGCTGAGAGGGAAATGGGATAGCAGTGAGCACTGAATGTGAAGACATCAGCCACTCTCATGGGACACCAAACAACTGATTGCCTTCCTTTGTGAAGGCTGAAGACCAGATAGATGTTTACAGGCCCTTCAGGGAATGCTTTGGATTACATAGTTTGTTTTTCAGACTTCTTTTGGAAAGGGTTGAAAAGATGTTACTTTTCCATGAAGGGAGTCCATAAAGTTGTCTACATGGTATATGGATATACCAGAGAAAAAATTGCCAGGGTTTTAACAAAACAAGAAATGGGCCAATTAACCATCAGGCAAGCTCAGACAGTCACTCACAGATAAAGCAGAAGGTATCAATTCCATGTAAGTAGTTACTGTCCAGCCCTGGTACAAAATCCCAGGCAGTGGGGTTGAAACAGATGTCAACAAGTCAGTTAGTTCATTCCCTTGCTCAAAGACAGCACCAATTCACTTAAATTCTTCTTGTAGATACTTGTCCAACAAATTGAGTAATTTCAGTGATAGGAGAGCACAACCTTTCAAAGTAATCTATTGTAGTTATTAACAATCTGCAACATTTTTTTTTTTTCAGAATTACCTCTGCAGAAATTTGTGATGCCTCATGTCCTTCCTCAGATAAAGTAGCACCAATTCTTCCACTTTTGCAGACATATCTCCAGTCATAATCTACCCAAAAGCTCATGTTTTCCTTGAAAAGTGGTGCCCCAGACTGCATACAAACTCAGACTCTGTCTGCTGCCTTTCCAGTGCCGAGAAGGGTGGGAGAACAACTTCAGATGCTTTGGAGTGATCCCTTCTGCCAGTATGTCCAGAGTGAGGTTTGGGTTTTGGCAGAAATTCAGCGTGGTGAGTCATGGTCCACTTTTGCTTTCCTGTAACCATGTTTTCCTTTCATTCTCTATTTGTACTTATGTAATTGGTTATTTCTACCTACCTATAAAACTCTGTAATTGTCCTTATTTACATCCTGATCTTTTGCAATCTGTATTCAGTTTCTGAAAAAAAATCTTTCTGGACTTTAGTGCAGTCCCTAATTGAGCTTTCAGCTCTTTGTTAACTGTTGTTACCTGCAGTTAATTCAGATACACATTATACATATTAATATATCAATGTATTTGCATCTCTCATGTATATATGCATATAGCAATGTATGTTTACTTAATCATCCAAGTTATTCAAGAAGATATTTGATAGTACTGGACCATAGTCAATACACATTTTCTTTGGACAGCAAATGACTGCAAATTGTTCTGTGTCTGGTTGTGCATTTGGTTGCGAACTGTAGCACTTACAGTAGAGCACTTCTGAGCTTATGTATGAGAATGTCATATTAGGCAGTGTCAGAAGCTTTACTGTCAACCTATATGTTAACTAATGTTAAGCTAGATGACATTTATTATTTGTCTTATTTTCCTGCGCTCCTTCCCTCATCTGCAAAACAGGTGTGTCTGTCGTTGCAGGAAATTTGATTAGTTTTGCAAGGTTGGAAGTTTACAAATACATGTCTGTGGCTACCACTTTCTGTCTTTTTTTTCTTCCCTCCCCCGCCCTTTTTGTTTTTTTTTTTTTTTTTTTTTTTCCTTTCTTTGGTGTATTTTTAAGATTTTTTTGTTTGTTCCATTATTGTAAGAGCACTTAAAGCTGAACTGGCCTATTATTTCCAAACTGTCCTTTTGCATGTGTTTGAAAAAGAAACACCATGTTTGCCCTTTTCCAGTGACCTGGAATGTCACCAGTTCCTCTACAGCTTTCCAAAGATAACTGATAGTGTCTCATAAATGGTATGAACCAGTTTTCAAGACATCTCCTTGTGATTTTTACAGGGCCCGTTGATTTACAAGTTACCTAGGCACTTTTTGTTCCTTATTGTAGCCATTTTTTTTACCTTTCTAGTTAGCCATTTTTTTTACCTTTGTAGTTATATCAGCTGCCATTTTAGTGACAACAGAAAACAAAAAAACTTGACCTTTCTTGTCATCCTAGAGCATCTGTTGAATGCTTTCCTCCTCTTCCAAGGTCTTCCTCTTACATCAAGGTGCCCATAACACAATTTCTTCTTATTTTTCATGTTCCTTGTTTTCACATTCAAATCTATCAAACACAGATTCCTGAAAACCACAAATTTACCTATATTTTTATGACATCCTATATGTCTGTGGATTCTAGATTACATTGCTACTTTTCCTCATCTGTAATTAATATTACTTAATGTGTGTCTGTTTCAGATGGCGCCAAGAGCAATTTGTCAGTAGTGGAGCTCATTCATATCTGAGCTGATTGCTAAAGTTTTGGATTGTGGCACAACTTGGTGTATGTTGGGCCTTTGGGAAATGTAAGTTCTTTTGCTGTATTTAGATAACCATTGCCTCATCCTTCTACGTAACGTCTGTCTTCACTAAAACCACATCCTCTCGTTGTTGCTCATGTTACAACTAAACATGGATCTGGTGCCATTTGCACTTTCCTGTTTAGGAATCATTTTTAACATCTTTCTCTCTTCAGGATTTTTTTCTTCCTGCTACTGGAGGATTACCAAGCCCATACTTTTCACTTCATGGATCTGCTTTCCTCTACTCTTTTCTGGGTTATCTGTCAGATTGATGCTGTACGGTGTGCGCTCTCTCCCTCGCTCCCTGTGTGCTGCTTTCCCATGAGGTGTCCCTGCCCTGCCGCAGTAACCTGCAATGGCAGCTCCTCTTGTTGGGAGATACCTGACGTTTCATACCTCCTGGCCCTTCTGGCCTTGGCAATTGTGAAGACTTGGCTGGGCGTCTTGGATTATTCCTTGATAATCTAGTTCAGTGGCATCATTAGCAATCAGAAAGGTTGTTCTGCATGTTTGGAGGCTGCTACTTCAGCACATCTGACCTCAGTGCGTTACGTAAACCTCTGGGAAACTCAAATTCTGTGTGTCAGTGAGTCAGCAGGTGAGTTTTGAAATTGCAATAGGGTCATCTGATATGAGAATCGTTGGCTCTAGGATGAGATTTATGAGGCAAATGCAATATTGCAAAAAGCTTTCTAAGATTTAATTCAATAAGAGAGACCTGGGTAACATATCTTAGCATTTATGACCTTGGAGTACATTAAACTTAGCAGCCCCTTCTTAAAGGAAAGCGGTTTCACATTTTATGCTGGAAGAGTTTGGCATGGCATTAGTTTTCTTCTTTATGCATGGAAGACTTTGTGCTAATATCCGTATAGTGCAAGCCAGTGAGGCTGCCACATGGCATGCTGGGCAACAAACCGAGGGAGCAAAATACGACATGGAGAGGTGCAAGGAAAAGAGGGAGGTGGGAAGTGAAGAGGGGGAGAGGAAGAGTTTGTCCTAGAAAATCTGGGGGGGTGGGGGGGCGGAGTGCTGGGTTTTTTGTTGTTTCTTTTGTTTTGTTTTTTTTCCCCTTCCGTTTAAAGTCATATACACAACATCCACATCCACCGGTGGCATGGAAATAGTGAGTAAGCAAGGCAAAGGAGTTCCACAGGGGCTGAGGAAATACTACATTTATAGGGAAAAGAAAGTATAAAATTTTCCAATTTGCTTTTAAAGAAAGAATTTGTCTATAAATGTGAAAGGTACAGCTCACCAGATGTTTTGTAACAATTGGTTATGTATTAAAAAGTAAGCTACTGTTTTAGCCTTTGAAATAAGAAATAAAATGACTTCTGATTGTTTCTGATGTGCAACAGCATCAACATATGTTTTCAATGAATAGGAAATAATGGGCTCTGCAGTTTTACTGAAATTGTTACTTTGTTGCAAATTTCAAAGACATTTGTTGCCCTGTTCATGAGATATTTGTATTCCTCCTTATGTCAAAGGCACAGTATTCAGTCTTTGTCCTGCTTTCCCCATTCAACAGGATTTACATGGTGTAAGTGAAAGGCAAATTTGTCCTCTTGTGGCTTTCCTGCTATTTTTTTCACTTGACCCAAAAGCTAAAAAGTAGCATTGAGTCAAACAAATCCTGTGAAAAGTTCTGTATAAAGAAAGCACTGCAGACCACCTACAGTGTGACACTTAGTGAGATGAAAGGATATTAACTTAGGAGCGCCTTGTGCTTTCAACAGAAATCTTGTTCCTTGTATTACAAACAAAGATAACTAACATAATTTAATTACACTTTAATAGTAGTTGAAATGTATACATCTTCTGGCATAATGCAATTTTTGTTTAGAAAATAAAGTATCTGTACATAGCCTACAATTTTTCTGGAATTCTCTCCTGTGGGAAATATGTTACCAAGGGGCTGTTGTCTTATGCATATTTGCACATACTGTTTATGTTAACAAGCTTGGTTTTTTTTTTTTTTTTTTTTTTCCTCTTTTGAATTGAAATGAGGTTCAAGGGGTTATTTTTTAACTTTCCTTTATTTTAAGACTCTTAGTATCACAACGTCAAGGCTACTTGGTTCCTATAGTATGTTTGTGGCTTCTAGCATTCAAATGCCAAGGAATTGCCAGAAAAAGAGCCATTTTAAGTATTTTTGCTCTTAAATTATAGAAAAAGAAAACAACAACAAAACCAACAACATAAAAGCTTCACAAGATTCAGGAAATATACCAACTAAAGGCAAGAGTGAGGTAGTGGTATCCCTTTAATCTTTGCAGAGTCTCAAACATTTACCTGTACCGCAGCATTAGCTCGGCATGGATATATTTACATGAAACTGGAATGTATGAAAACCAGTTAAAGAATGTCACACAAATGCAATGAAATAGCTCCTGCCAGGTCCTGGCTAAAGGTTTTATGCTGAACCTAGCAGGCTGCACTGGGGTAACTGAGAGCAGTTTGCTGAATGTTCCAGTGTTCTTCCAATTTTAGATAACAAACAATAGTTGTATAAGTTGGGGGGTTTTTTGTCTGAAGAGAGTCTCAGGAAAAGCACTTCTGGCTAGGTAAATATTTACATTTTAATACTGAAATGATTTTACAAGTTGGAATAAATTAACAAAACAGTTTTCTCAGTAGTAATGTTCATTTTTATGCAAATATTTGCAAAATCATGAAGTCGATCTGCTTTCTTTAAGAAGTTTTCAGCATGTTAAAGCTGGATTTATCAGTGATGATCCTAATGCCAACACCAATCTCACAGTGACATTGCACTGGTCTGTTTCATAGTTTGTTAGGAACTTTGGACTTTGGAATTAATTCACTCAGTCAAAGATCCCCTTGTGGAAAAATCCTGTAGACTCTAGTAAGTACTAGTCACCTCTATATACTTGTAAACATAATTCTAGAATGTTGGCATCTTTGCATAATATTAAATTCTTAAAAACTATCATACAAGGAAAGGATTTCCCCATTACTATGGTCTCTGGATTCCAAGTGTTTTAAAGCCTTTAAAGTTGTACAAATATGATATGATTAGGGTTAGGAAGATCTGTTCTCTTTGGCATTTCCCTTCGTAACTACTTATAATAAGACTAACTGTACCTGCCTCTGACATATCTGTTACTGCCTCTCTTCAGATGGGCTGCTGGGTTAGATATACATCAGGACAGGCCACCTACTCAACCCAGGGTTAAATGGAGGTTCCCATGTTTCCAGTAGAAGCTCATTAAATTTCTGTAGTACGCCATCATATTAAAGTAATACAATATGAGGCTTCCCTGAGTCAGAGGTCACAATCTGCTCCCAGGTTTGCCAGGTTTGTATATTGAGGTATAAATATTTCCCCCATGTTGCACTTTGGGATTTTACCAAAGGGTAATGTCTCTTGGTGTCTTTGCTGAGTTTCAGGAACTACATGCTTTGCATCTAAAAGGGGAGGGAGGAGAAACTGGAGGGCTCTGTAAAAAAATGATCGAATGGCAGCATCATCTTGTTTTTGCACAAATTGGGTTTCGCAGAGCAGTTCGTGCAATATGGAATATTTTGTTTACAGTCTTTGAAAATTAGCCTCCGCTTCATGTTCACTACAGGACAGAGAACCATTTAGATTTTAGCCATTCGGTGCCTTATCTCTCATAAACACCCTTTTCTTGTGTTTCTTACCAAAAAATGGAAAACAAAAGACAATGAGCTATGAATCAGTTGGAATCCAGAGAATGGCTGAGAATGGAACTCACATTATCTGCTGTAAATGTTAGCAACTTCAGATATAGACCTTATTTCTACCTATGAATCATTTATGAACTGATTCTGATTTCCAATTAGTTATTAATGGTTTATGTTAATAGACTATTTGGACATTATTTGTCACCCAGCGCTAATGTACCCAACACTGGACAGCTGAGTATCGATTAACCATATCAACTGATTCTCTTCTGCAGCCAGACAGGATCACAGGAACTGCAGCATAAGAAGTAGCATGCTCTCAAAACGTGTCCTGTAGCTGAACAGGACACATGTAGCTCATGTGTCTTGTACAGCATGGTGTTCATCAGCTTGTCATGAAAATGACCAGGAGGAACTTGAGTAGTTGCGGGTAGTTAGTATGATAGATGTACAGAAACAGGTAAGTAAACATGTTATGAACTTCATAATTATTTTGCTTAATTCATTTTTGCATTTTATGAACAAGTCTTTCTGAGATAACTAACAAAACAGCTTGATATCAGTCTCATTGATGGAACTTGGTTTAACAAGGCCAAATGCTGGGTCCTCCACTTTAGTCACAAACACCCCAGGCAACGCTACAGGCTTGGGGAAGAGTGGCTGAGAAGCTGCCCGGTGGAAAAGGACCTGAAGGTGCTGGTCAACAGCCATCTAAACATGAGCCAGCAGTGTGCCCAGGTGGCCAAGAAAGCCAACAGCATCCTGGCTTGTATCAGCAATAGCATGGCCAGCAGAACTAGGGAAGAGATTGTCCCACTGTCCTCGGCACTCGTGAAGCCACACCTCGAGTGCTGTGCTCAGTTTTGGGTCCCTCACTACAAAAAGGACATTGAGGTGCTGGAGTGTGTCCAGAGAAGGGCAACGAAGCCAGAGCAGGTTCTAGAGCACAAGTCCTATGAGGAGCGGCTGAGGGAGCTGGGGTTGTTTAGCCTGGAGGAGGCTAAAGAGAGACCTTCTCACTCTCTACAACTACCTGAAGGGAGGTTATAGTGAGGTGGGCAATGGTCTCTTCTCCCAGGTAGCCAGTAAGAGAACAAGAGGAAATGGCATCAAGTTGAGACAGGGGAGGTTTAGATTAGATATTAGGAAAAATTTATTTACCGAGAGAGTGGTCAAGCACTGGAACAGGCTGCCCAGGGAAGTGGTGGAGTTACCATCCCTGGAGGTGTTCAAAAAATGTATAGACATGGCACTTCAGGACATGGTCTAGTAGGCATGGTGGTGTTGGGTTGGCAATTGGATTTGATGATCTTAAAGGTCCCTTCCAACCTTAATGATTCTATGATTCTAACTACCAAGAAAATCCACTTACACTAATATGAAGTACTGAAGAAGGACCTTTTATATGGAATTTTAGAGATTTCTGCACTTTCTAAAATCTTTTGAGCATACAGTGAAGCTATGTGGGATCTTTTTTTCATTAGCCAGGGCAGAATAACACCTATAATACAGGGTTTTGTCTTTTCTGATGTACAAGTCTGACAAGGACCGCCAAAGCTAAAAGCATGAGCTGTTGCCCCGCAGTTGACAAGCAGTAGCTTGGTACTGAAAGAGCTCATGTCCTTGCTGTTTAGTCCACCAAAGTGGCCCCCAAGCATCCCTCAGGGGGTGACCGAGATGCCCCAAGCAAAGGGGTCCCACCTAGAATCTTTGCAGCCACCTGCAGGCACTGTGGCTCTCCAGGCTGTTGCAAGGGAGCTGAATGGCAAAGATGCAGGATTGAATCATATAATCTTAGAATCACAGAATAGTTTGGGTTGGAAGGGACATTTAAAGGTCATCTAGTCTAACCTCCCTGAAATGAACAGGGACATCTGCAACTAGATCACATTGCTCAGAGCCCCATCCAGCCTGACCTTGAATGTTTCAAGGGATGGGGCTTCTACCACCTCTCTGGGCAACCTCTTCCTGTCCTTCACCACCCTCATTGTAAAAAAATTCTACAGTGTACCTAGAATCATAGAATCATAGAATGTTTTGGGTTGGAAAGGACCTTAAAGACCATCTAGTTCCAGCCTTCCTGACATGGGCAGGGACATCTCCCACTAGACCAGGCTGCTCAAGGCTCCATCCAACCTGGCCTTGAACACTTTCAGGGGTAGGGCATCTACAGCTTCCCTGGGCAACTTGTTCCAGTGTCTCACCACTCTCATCGTAAAGAATTTCTTCCCAATGTCTAATCTAAATCTATCCCCTTCAAGTTTAAAGCCGTCTAGTCTATGTCTCCCCTATTTCTGTTTAAAACCATTACCCCTTGTCCTATCACAGCAGGTCCTGCTAAAAAGGTTTTCCCCATCTTTCTTATAGGCCCCCTTTAAGTAGTGAAAAGCTGCAAGTAGATCTCCCTGGAGCCTTCTCTTCTCCAGGATGAACAACACCAATTCTCTCAGTGTATCTTCATAGCAGAGGTGTTCCAGCCCTCAGATCATTTTTGAAGCCTCCTCTGGACCTGCTCCAGCAGCTCCGTGTCTCTCCTGTGCTGAGGCCCCAGAGCAGGAGGCAGCACTGCAGGTGGGGTCTCACCAGAGCGGAGCAGAGGGGCAGAATCCCCTCCCTTGAAGTGGTCAGGTGCTTCCAAAAGTGTATTTGCTAAGGGGATTAGGGAGGGGAAATCTTGGGGTCCTCAAGGGGTTTGCTCCTCCCTAGTGGGACACAGCCCATCAGGTTGTTAGACACCCACTGCTCCCATCCACGCCGTGACTGTACCTCCTGTTCCTGGGTTGTACCTCTGCAGATGGAGCACTGAGTGGGACCTGTGAGATGTACCTGCTGGAGTTACACTGGTTAATGCCTTCTGAGGGCCTGTAAGAAAACATTCTCAAAACTCCTTCCCAAAACGAGTCAGAGCTGATAGGAAATAGCTTGCTGTGCTAGGACCTGCCAATGAACTGAAGTAGAAATAGGTGTATTCTCACATCCTGGGCAGAAGGTACACGCCATGTTAGCATATCCTTCTGTACTGCAGAAGTCCAAATGGCTAAGAGCTTATACCTCTATGGGAATTTAGCTATATTCTCACAGGAAATCCAAAGAAAATTACATGCATGGCAGCACAGATTTTTTTTTTTTATGTCAGTGCTCCCATGATCCTGTCTTTATATCAATTTAGGATAAGAAATGTCCATTTTTGCTGACTGATCAGAGAATCAAGCCCCTCCTGAGCAGGACCACCATCTCCCAGTAGATGTGGTGTGTATCTTGCAAGCATTGCTCAACTTGTATGAGGATATTTTCATGAAAACTTGCTCATAGTTTCTCAGTTTAATAGTTATTTGTCCTTTCCTGCCTGGAAACAAAATTACCTGTTTGTAATAATTTAGATACCAGTCTTCATAAATGATTATGTAAGTACCTTACTCACCACACTCTCCTAGTGATCAGCGTATTAGCTGCTAAGAGAAAATGAGGTTGATGAATTAATTTTGTTTTGCACTCTCACCTGTCCATCCCCGATCAGACTGCCTAGCGACAGCGATGGAGGCTGGACACTGCCGTCACGCCTTGGGCGGTGTGTGTGCCTCCCCTCAGCCACAGCTGTGACTCCCTCTCACCCACATCCTTGCTGAAGACTTTGTCCCACCTCCCCAGCTCTGTTCCCTTCCTCACCTTCTCATCCTCCTGGTGCCATAAGCACTACAGTTCACTCTCAGGCTCTTTCCAAGTATGAGGAAGGTATTTTTTAAAAGAAAGCATGTCTATAATGAATGGTACTGGCCTAATTTCAATTTTCATGTGTTCTTGTCTTCCCACTAGCAATGTTGCCTCTATTCTCCTTTCTCCCCCTGGTTGCACTCTGGCCCTGGTATCTTTCATGTAGGAGGATTTTTATGCCAGTCTATTCTTAGTTTCTCTCACAGCTGAAGTGGTGAAGTGCATCTGAGTTGTCTCCTCCTTGTGAGGTTAATTTTCCAGCTTTTGCTCTCTTTCCTGTGATGTTATTATTGTTTTATTTCAGTCTGAAGGCTTTTTAGTTCCTGGAAGAACTTCTTCCTATCTAAGTTTTTTAGAAGAAGTTATGAACATTCTATTAGTTTAACCATGCATACATCCATCCAGGGAACTGTGCTTTCAATTATCATGTTAAAAACTAGATATAAAGTCAAAGTGATAAAGTTAACTAATGGTGAAGGAAGATACTAGCTCAAGGCTTGCTCCATGGATCCATCGAAATATATGGGATTATTTTATTAAGGATCTTCATAGTCAAACACATATATATTGTTCAGGGACATTTGGACCGCAACTGTATTGAGAAGTCACAGTGAATGAAGAAGTCCACACTAGAGGGAGTGGAATATCAATCAGTTCCCAGACTTGCAGTAGGGTGTAATTTTAGGGGTTGCTGTCAGGTTTTAGAAGGTAACATACAACTAAAAGCTATTAGAAGATGAGTTTTTAACTCCCCCTCTGTGCATTGTCAGCTGGCTGGGAATGCCTTGGGCAGCCACAGAAACCATGGAGAACACAACAGAGACCTCTGTCCCTCACTTAATGGCAGGATCCACCTTACTCGTAGAAAAAGTCTGGCCAGTCTCCTCCCAGTGGTGGAGATCCACACCTGTGTCCAGGGCAGTCTGTTCCTTGACTTAAGCACCTTTGGCACTTGAAAGATCTTCACAGCCTTTTATCTGACTTTCATTGGCTTTTCTTTCTTATTTTTCCACATTGGACAAGGAAATCAATCTATTTGCTTCTTCATTGCAATTACTTTTTGCTTTTGAAGATGGTTATTAGATCTCCCTCCAGACTTCTCCTCCCTAAACAGCCCGATTTCCTTCAACTGTCCCTCAGAGACTGTGTGCCTCTGGGGATTCTCATTGCTTTCCTTTGAGGTCTTTCCACTGCTCTGTGTTTTCCTTGAACTTTATGGCTGAGAACTATACAGAACAATCCTGCTGTTTTTTTCTGAGGACTGTAGGAAAATTAATTAAGGTTTTACACATAATTTAACAAAGTGTTTCAGTGTATTTATTTTTTTTACATCAGCATGACACTGTTCACTAGTGTTCACCTTGTGATCTTCTGAAGGCTGCAGGTATTCTTCTGGGGAACTTTTGTCTAAACTGCCATTGCCCATCATACTCTCATACTCGAGGGCTTTGCTATTTCTCCCTAACTCTATAACTTTGTACCTTCTGGAACTGCATCTTATTATTTTAAAACTACTTCTCCCCTATTTTTCAAAGATCCTTTTGAATGCTTATCCTTTAACAGGCACGCAGTCTCTATCAGTTTGATATCATCTGCAAACTCAAGCACACAATATACTGAGTTGCCCACATCTCTCATGAAAATACAGAGTAGTACCAGACCTTGCTTTAGGATGTCGTTCCATTTTGACAGAGCAGTACTGAAGACTGCTTTCTGAAGGTGGCATTTCCAAAAAAACTTGCATACATCTTTCTATAGCTTCCTCTACTGCTTTTGTAGTTTGCTTGAGATCATCCCCTGAAGTAGCTGCAAAGTCTCAGTAATGGCAAGATGTGTGGCAACTTATTCCCTATTGTCAGCCCTGTCACCCTTTCACAGCTCCTGGAATACAGGCACTAAATACAGGTAGCCTCAGTTTTCCAAAGCTCGGTGTTGTTACTAGCTAATGCACTGGTGGCCTCCAGCAAGAGCCAAGCAATCTTTAATTACTCAGAAAGCCCCTAGAGAGGGAAATCAGGAAGGCTGATGTTGAAATCCTTCCAAATTACTAGTTTAAGTTTGTATCTGGCACCATGCGGGTGCTGTGGGCAGCCCACCACACAAACCTGGATGTATGCAGACCATTTGTATTGATGGCTATAACTAATTTTAGCTTAAAAAAACAAACAGCCTATCTGTGGTTTTATTCAAAAATTGTAGTGGAATTCAATTATGAATGCCTGCTCAGAGCCATTTAAATCAGAAGTTGCTGTTTTTGAGAGATATAAAAATGGAGTTGAACATTAGGGCCCGTAAAAGGCACAAAACAGTTTGTACTTACTTGAAAGAATAACAAAACAAAAAATCCCGGGAACACTAGTGAGGAGGTGAAGTTAAAATGAGCCTTTAACAATCTGCTAACTGTTGTAATCACTTATTACAGTTACAATAACTTCTTATAGTAATAGTCATACTAGTATCATTTCTATTTTTGTACTGTAGTGGAGCACCATATTGCAGTATAAGTGGAGACTTCTACAAATACCTGTGTCTCTATATGCTGATAACTGCACTTTTTGGCTGAAAATTCTCTGCATCATTTCAACCCTAGGGAATTTTTTTCCCCCTAGTTTTTGTATGATTTATATACCACTTCTGGTTGCAAGGAATAAAGAAAGAATCCTTTTCTGCTGTGAAATGATTAGTCTCATTTTTAGAAGTGCCAAGCAGTCAGAAATCCCACTGAAGCCAATAGGAGCTGCAGGTGCTGAAGACTTCACATCAAGCTGTTCCTTTTTTTTTGTCTTCATGTGCATTACCAAAATGACAACATTACAAGCTGAAACTTTCCTTGTAACTAGTCTCTAAGGAGGATTAGTCTGAAGGCTGGTTTTCCAACTAAATAAGTGAGATGATTGTGGTGTTTAACAATTGAATTGCACTCCCACATATTCACAGGCGCTGCGTAGGCTGCAAGGCAAGCCCCGTCCCCTGTGCTGAGGGTGTGCCTGCGTTCTCTTCTGAGCACTCAGGGCTGCAGTTTTCCTAAGGAAGGTGTTTGGCCAATGCCTCTGCAAACCTACAAGCTTGGGGTACCTGCTGTTGCCTTATGATTCAACTGCCTATTTCACACCCCCACACCTATTTTCTGAGCTGGAACATTGAGCTGGGAGAAGGGAGCTGCCTGCCTGGTCCTAACAACTAATGACGCTGATGCAATGGTGCTTGTGTAGTGACATCAGCCAAAGCTGAACAACCTATTTCACTGTGCTACTCTGTGCAGCAGACACTGCTATAGCCATCCTAAGCAAATGTATTTGCTCAGCAATTTGGTACGTCACTAAACTCAAACGTGGCCCTTGTGTGTACCCACAGGAGCAGGGCAGGCATGTCACATGCCCCATGCCTAGAGGTGTTCAAGGCCAGGTTGGACGGGGCCCTGGGCAACCTTGTGTAGATCCAGGCCTGGAGGTTGGTGTCCCTGCCTGTGGCAGGGGGGTTGGAACTCTATGATCCTTGGGGTCCCTTCCAACCCAGACCATTCTATGATGCTATGATGTCACGACATAGCCTTCAAGATGAGCTCCTGTGCAGGTCCTCTTTGTTGCTCACAGTACAATGGTGCCTGCAAGACCTTGCCTTGGCACCGCAGGTAGGAAGGGCTGACCCTTGCCCAGATGGACCTGCTGTTGAGCAAGGCAAGGTGAGCAGAGAACAGAAGAAAAAGAAAAAAAAAAAAGAGCTTGAATCAAGTGCTGTGTCACTTGCTGGGTGTGGCAGCTGCAGGGTGATGAGATGCTAATGAGAGACCGCGGCCCATGTTGTGCTCACCCCTTCTCCTTGTGAACCTCCTCATGCGTTATCCTGATGTTATGTCTAGGAACTGGAGCACAGGGAAATTGGGTGATTTATCTGATATCACAGAAAAAAACCTGTGGCAAAGTCAGGAACCGAATCCAGCTCTCCTGAGCTCAGGCTAACTGTCTCTCCAAACCTTTCCTCTGCTTTCAGTATACTTGGCCTTTCCCACTTGTCATCCCACGTCATGGCACAACTGCTATAGAGTTACAGTCATGCAACTCTGGTTTATTTATGGCTGGCTGGCCATTTTGGTTTGAGAAAGGCTTGGCCTAGGAGGAGTTAAAGGAGTCTAATGATCTTTCCTTATGTCAGTTCATTTGCTTCTGTAGTTGTTCTCACAGGAAATCAGGAGAAATTAAAAAAACCCCATGTTATTAGTCAGAAATGATTGGAGGTTCAGGGCTATACAGCTAAAGCATACCACCAGGCACCTCAGGGACATATCTCACTGCCTTAAGGAGATGTAGTCTCAATAGAAGTCCACTTGCATTCTTCTAAAGTGTCTGCTATTAACAAGATGCTTCACTGAAGACAGTGGGAATTTTGAATAAAAGCTGAGGGACAGACTGTCGTCTTTACAGTGTGATTCATGCACAGACCCAGCTTCTGCATCTTCAAATGGCCACGGCTGACCTCCCTCATCATGCAGAGATCAGCACAATACATCCCTGACCTCAGAAGGGGTGAAGCCAAGTAGAGGAAAGAGGAAAGAACAACCCAGGGGAAAGCAGAAGCTATTTATATCAAATGAGAGAACACATGCAATGCCATATGAGGCAGCTTATATGTAAAGCCTGTCAAGTCTTCCACTCCAGGGTACTTACATTTATGAGCACGAACACGGTAAACATAAAGTGCTATTTTATGTTCCCAATCCAAAAAATGACAGCCCTTCAGTGATTATAAAATGTTATTGCTACCAAAAAGACTTCTTGTTTTGCAAGTTACTTCTGCAAAACAAACACAATGGAGAAATCTTTGGTTTGCTGCGTGGTAGGTGAGTCAATGTTATCATCAAAACTGAATAAGCAAGGTTTTAACTATTAAAAATGTAGCACAATAAAACCAGTATTTTACAGACATGTTTTGGTTTATTCTCCTTTTGCAATAGGATCGCTTTTACTTAATATATCTATATTATTTCTTCATTTCTGTGTGGCCTAACATAAAAATCAGAACAAAATCTTAAGAATATTTATAGTGGCTGGTTATCCTCCAAAAACTTGAACAATGGCTTTTGGCTTCTTTGTCATTTTTGAGTGAATTTACTGGTTCTTATTTAGGTAAAGCAGTGAATATGCATTTGTGGGTTCCAGTTTGGCTTACAGAAGTGCAAACAGTTATCTCAGTGACAGCGTTTATGAAGGTATAGCTGAGCAGATCATAGCTCAAGAGTTACCTAGTGTAAAAAAGCTTCTGTATTTTGCAGTAGGCTTCTGTCGTGGTTTAACCCTGAATGGTAACTGGACCATGCAGCCGCTTGCTCACCCCTCCCCTCCCTGCTGTGGTGAGGTGGAGAAACAGAGAGAGAGAGAGAGAGAGAGGGTTGAGATAAAAACACTTTACCAGGACAGAGAGAGAACTCATGGGTTGAGATAAAAAAACTTTACCAGGACAGCAAAGGAAAGGATTAGAAAAGAAATATTAATTATAATAATAATGTAAAAGGATAATAGAGTATATAAAATGAACAATACACAATTTCTCACCACCCAAGGACTGATAAACCCCCTCCCGAGCAGCAGCCAGGGAGCAGGGATTTTCCCCCGCCGCCAGCCCAGAACAGCAAGTTCCCGAGAGAGCCCAAGGGAACAGACAGATGAACAAACAGGCCCAAATGAAATAAAACAAAAATAAGGTAACAAGAAGGGAACATGAACAGAAAGCAAACTGAACAAGGAACCAGAGCTCGAGAGCAACGGCTGACACCCACTTACACCGGCCATGCTGTCTATGGTATGGAATACTCTCTTTGGCCAGTTTGGATCAACTATTCTGGCTGTGCCCTCCCAGGTTTCTGCACCTGCACATCAGCAAAGCTTGGGAAACTGCAAAATGTCCTTGCTCCTTCGGCGGCCACCACCAACAGCAGCGTGCTATCACCATGTTTCGCATACTCAATCCAAAACACAGGAGCTGCTGAAGACAAAACTAGCTCCTTCCTGGCTGAAACCAGGACAGCTTCAAAGCAAGGGTGGCAACTATGTGGAAGTTTTTATTGCCACCTTTCTGTATTCCTCATATGACTGTTGTGTACCTTTTTCACCTTCGGAAGGTTGCTAAAGAGTAATATCAACAGGCTTTAATCTTATCAATGTGTTAGGTGACTGCAGCATCACCTTCCTCAACACAAAGGTAAAAATATTAGTTCCTTTCCCTTAGGGGATAATGTGGTTTTCTTGCCACATTTTACAATTCTAATGTCTTTTACCACTTTTGTTCGCTTCAGGAGCTGTGAATATGCATTGCCTATTTTCCATCTTCTATTGTAGCACTCAAGTGTCAAAAGTATGCAATATGAAGTGGGTGAAATTCAACGCCCTTCAAAAAGTGCAAAGGAAGCAGGTTAGAACAGGAACCTGAAATCATGAGGATTGAAAGGAGGTGTTTGGGACAGTGGAAGGAGGAAACATTACAGATACGTCCTGTGTTTAGGATTTTGTTTAATAAATATTTAGTATCAGTTAAACAGTAAACGAGGGCATATCTGAGCCCTTGTGCTGGTAAAAATTGTCTCTCACCTAATGCAATGAAGCAATGTTTAGCAAGCGTTGATTTTTAATGGCATCTACTTTCATATTGGGTCTCGTGTGATGTCTGGAATAAGTACATAGTACTTAAATATACAAGCAGCATATATATACAGTACATATTCCCTGTTGTGTTTTGGAAGAAAATATTTTATCTTCTGTCAAATTCAAGAGATGCTTCGGCTTGCATCTGGAAAAGGTAGACAGTTACAAGGACATTACTTGGCAGTACTAGGTTAACCATTGGACTTGGTGATTTTAAAGGTCTCTTCCAACCTAAACAATTCTATGATTCTATGATTAAAAGTGTGGTACTGAAGAATGAAGAGGAAACCTCAAAAAGTACCAGTATTAATGTCTCTCAGGACACCAGATGTCAATAACAGAGCTGGGCAGGATGTAGACAAACCTATTTGAACATGGCATAATCCCCTTCCTGAGTGGGCTTAACTATGGCTACTGTTGAGCCTGCTGGTTGTGGCAGCGTTTAGAAACCTACTCAAGAATACAAAGAAAAATTAATACAGAGAGGGAACCCATTTCTTGATGATTTCCAGAAGCCTCTGTTTTACTTTGGTTCTATTCATGTGCATAGATTCATATTTTTCATTAATTTAATCTGAAATATCTATACATGATGTCTTAATATATTTCCCATATAAACCACCTCTGAAGGTAGCAATTTTTAAGTGAGTCAGTCATACAGAAGCTATAATTCATAGAACATTATCATGCCACAGAAATGGTTGGTTTTTTGATCACGTTACAAAATTAGTTTATTCTTGACATTTACATGGCTAGTGAGTACAGTTTGATCATACCAGGGAAATGCAGCCAGCCCAAGCAAGCCTATCTGCATAGAACAGCAACATGGCATACACTTGTGCCTTTGCCTACCAAAAATTTAACTTGCTTTTTAGAGGCCATGAACATTTCTCATTTGAACTGTCAACAAAATACCTTTCAGATGGTAGAATTCCAGCATCAGAGTGATCCTCTAACATAAAAGGTACAGAAAAAATGCCACTTCATCCACGTCAGCCACGCTGTGATCCGTATAGCTAATCCCACAGAATGCCGTATTTCAGACAGAGCCTTAACCTTAAATGGGTGTGCAAAGTTACATGACAGGAATGCAAACACCCTGTTAAGTCTTAAAGCTAGGGTATTTCTCAGGTGGTAGGACTGCAATTTAAAACTCTTATTTCTTCATTTTGATGACGACCTTGCTGATCTGCACATGATGGATGATTCTGAGATACGTACCATTGAGAGGCATGGGAAGAATGAACTCCTCTGCCCCTTCGAAAAACATGCGGTTGAAAGATAGTTTTAGTCCAATATTCGTTCTCTAATATATACAGTGTGAAGAGTTCATTTCAGGAAGCTTTAAAAAGCACATTATACAGAAGATTCATTGCTGAAACGTTGTTAAGAGGCTTCGGTAGTACAGGCAGAAGATATAGTTACAAAATGTAAATAAAATATACTTAGTAAAATGGAAAAGGAACTCTCTGAATGAAATTCCTCTGGTGTAGCAGCCCATTCAAGGTTTATGACCACTCAAGTTCCACCTAAGCCCCCAGCAGAGAATTTCAGTCTTTGAGATCTCATCTAGATTTCAGTGACATGCAAAGACATGTCACTGGAATCTAGAGACCAGAGGAATGAAAAAAGACACTTCAAGTGCACAGAAACCCTTTTAAAAATACCTTTTTCATCCACTCCCCTTGGCTAGCTTGATGGAATGCTTTAAAATTGCTTATTTAGTTAACATGTCTAGTTGCTACTGCCTGGCCATACACTGCTAGTTTTTTTGCTGAGAAATTAAGCATTTTGAGCCAGGGAAACCAATGAAAAGAAAATGAAAAACAACCCTTGAGTCTTTGCCCTGCCAAGCCCCTTTTCAGGAGTTCACCTGTTTGCTTCTGTCATGTTTGTTTGTTCTGCAGTAAATTAAATTCTGGGATAGTTCCTCTAGCAAGTTACTTGTATCTTTTGCCGCTATCTGAAGCAGTACTTAGCCAAGGTCTGTTGGGGGAAGGCAAAGCACAGACCATTTTTTAATTTCATTACCAATTTTGTAGGTAAAATGCAAGAAAACCCCCTCCCTGCTTAATTGCAGAAAAGTGGTGGGTTTTTTTTTTTTGTTTTTTTTTTTGTTTTGTTTTGTTTTTTTTTTTTTTGCTTTGTTTTGTTTTGTTTTTTTTTTTGTTTTGTTTTGTTTTGTTTTGTTTTGCTTTGTTTTGTTTTGTTTTTTTCCCCAGCCTTAGCAAGGAATATATTAACACTTTGGTATCTACTCTGCTGATAAGAAAATCAAATTGCAAAAGCCTAATGACCCAAGCCCTTAGTCTTATCAGACTAACTTACCCTTTGTATTTAGGAGACAAACTGAAAAGAATAACTGAATAAGCAACTCTAGATTTTATTTACCGTTTTGTCTTATTTTTTTTCACTGCTTCAAAATTGAATGAAGTAGAATTACAATCAAAGAATGAAATCCTCACTTGGGGTAGAGACTGCTCCCCCTGACCCTCAGGACCAGGTGTTTTAGGCACCAGGGCTGGACAGCAAATGTCCCAGCCCCACTCCGGCCCCGGGCTGGCAGTGGCCACCACAGAGGGGATCTCGCTTTCCTCCTCTCCTCTCCCTCCTACCCTGAAAGCTGCTGTGCAAGATGCTTCCCTGGAGGGTGGTGAAACCCCTGAACAGCTTCCTTAAAAGCTACTCATAAACTCAGCCCACACACAGCTCAACCAAGCCACTTCCATGGGCTCCTCCACAGTGGCCAGATTTATTTGGTCATATGGGTGTCATATAGGCTATTAATAGCCAGAACATAATACAGAGAAAGCAGAGATTGGGGTATTGCCCTGAATACAAGGCTTAGTAAATATTATGGCTCCAGTAGTACTTGAGTTTAGCACTCAGTCTTCGCCAAATTACATACGCTTCTTCATGCCCTATCACTTTGGCATTTATTTCTCTTCCCTTTCTCATGAGTGAATAAAACCAGAGAGAGTAGTCTCCCAGGAAGAAAAATCCAGGAAAATAAGTACCACTTGAGATATTCTTATAAGGAAGCAGGGCCATTCCAGGAATATAACATTTCTATTGCCCTTTCTTTAGTGAGATGCCAAAGGCCGTGTCTATGCAGCTCGGTGGCTGAGCTCCCAATCTTGAGAACAGTCCTGGCATGCCTGGTAGCATGCCTACGCACATGATCATGGCCAGGGACCCGAGCAGAGCTGGAAGCTGGTAAATGAGAGCTGAAATGTGGTAAAGATAAAAAGCAGATTCACAAACTACTTCCCAGCCACGACTTACTCTGAGATTAATGGGAGTTCATTTCAGGGCAAAGACAAACAAGCTGGCTGAAAAAACAGGAATGTGAGCTTCTTCTGTCCAGGGATGGATGGGTTTCATCTCAACAGACTTTAGCCATCTAAAAGCCAGCGGTCTATCCCAAAATAGTTGTCTTCAATCCCTGCACAGGGAACAGGGAATAGGCACTTCCAGAGGATGACTTCTCCCGTCTCACCCTGTCCCATCCAAGATGTGGTACCCTGGGGCAGTGCCCTTCTCCCTGTGTTGCCTCTGGGGAGGGTCTGGACAACTATGTCACTCGCCCACTCCCTCTCCAGTCTTAGTACACCTGTGCTTAATTGTGGGCAAGATTGATGTGGTTTAGATGTGACTAGAAGGTGTGCTATGGCACTACTGTAGCCTAAGGACTATGCTGAACTGTCCTTTCGGAGATATCCCACAGCTTGAATGCTATGTATATGTTAATCCTGCAGTGAGCGGGAGTTCAGCAGCGACTGAAAAGAGCACATCCAGCGTACAGCTTTAAATTGCACCAGAGCTTACAGAGTTCATCTGCACACTTACTGAAATACTCATGCACAGAAAAAATAATCTCACTCCATGCTCAACAGATGTACCTCAGCGGTAGGGCTGATTTTGCCAAAGGAATTACAAGGTCCAATTTAAAGATCAGTTTGTTTGGATTGGGATATTGTTTAAGAATCAGATGGCTTTCAAGTCAGTGACTGTTGTTTTTAGTAGAGATTTTATAGATATGACTTGCATGAAAACGGGCTCTGCTGAGCTTCTTCAAAAATTTGTTGGCTTTATGCTCCTTTTACTAAATGGGGTCAGCAGTAACCTCAACACCTCAGATAGTATTAGTGAAGGTGTTAGAGTTACTCTGATGTAAAATTTGTATGAAAGTAGCCTAAAAAGAGAACAGGGATTTGTAAATGGCCTCAGTAGCATTTCAAGGATGGTTCAATAGGGAGATGCTACTTCTGCCACACTGGTTTGTAGTGCTACAGCATCTTCTTTAAAAATGTAGGCATAACCTGCTCCCAGTACACAGTGATCAGGATGCTGAATGGAGGCAGGGTGGCTGGAGGCTGTCCGAACATCACACAAGACAGGGAGGTGGGATTCATTTAATCTAGCGTTAGCTGTCTAAAAACTGCAGGTCTGGTTTAAGCCAGTGGTCTATAAACAGTGCAAAGAGGGAGGCCTCTCCAGAGTTAAGCCAGTTTAGACATTTAGTTTGCGGTGGGATGAAACCCATCACGTATGTCTGGGCCACCTGTCTGGATGAGGTGCCTAACTTTTAGAGGGCTGACAGAAATCTTGCCACCAAGATAAAAGAGAATTAGTTCTGGTCCAGATACTCAGAGGTTTTACCTGCAAGTCGAAAGTGCGGGTGAGTGCAATTGTTGACACAAATGGCTGTCAGGATGCTAACAGGGTGCCAAGACAGCTTCCGGACAGGGAAAGCATGGTTTTCTCCTTCTCTGAAAAAGAGTGTAACTCATGTGCATCAGCTGAAGGGTTAAAAGTCTAACTCTTGCAGAGACAAGGATAGTGGAGTTTTCAAGAGGCTTAAGGACCTGGAAAGGGCAGATTACCCTGTTGTCACCTTTTGCCCACTCCCTTTACCAACTGCTGACATGAAGTAGAATTTGTCTGAAGATGAGGATTAATGTAATGGCTGCTTTTATTCCAGTACTTTTTCTGATGAAA
>KL254377.1:9773-24914 GCA_000699545.1 Podiceps cristatus | reverse complement strand
GGATCCCATTGGCTCTCTTATCTCTTATCTCTCCAAATACTTGGACAGGGAAAAAAAGGCAAAAAAAGAACAGTTTGCAAAAGGTCCAATTTAAACCAAAGCACTTAGAACCAAGCTGGGGAACAGCTACATTTGCTGTTTAAGCAGACAAGCAGCTGAGGATGAACCACATGACAGTAGAGCTGCAAACAAATGCTCATTCAAAGCAAATTGTCAGACTCACTGCAGCTCAAAAGACATTTCCTGCAAACATATTTTAAAGGCTCAAGTTTCCAATAATCAGCCTATAAACCCAGGCAGCACATTCTTTTTCTAGGTCAAGATAGTTATGACCCCTGCTACAAACCTCAAGCAGACAGAAGGTAGACTATACTGCTTGTCCTGCTGTGCTCTGTCAGATCTTATCCTTTGCCTTCTGGCAAATAAAATGCAGCGTTTTTTAAACTCTTTCATAGACTCAGTATGATTTCCTGAAGTCTTCCCTCATATTCCCCATTTTGAAATACCAATCTTCAGGATTTAAAAGAACATAAACTCTCTTCAGTCTGAGCAAATCATTATTCTGATCAGTGGCAACTCTTTCTGCAGTACTAACTTACACAAGATGCTATCACCATTATATCAAAATATGCCTTACAGAAAAAGAGGAAACTTGCCTTGTCTTGATCTGACTTCCCCAGAAATATTTCAGATTTGCTTGCATTATGTATGCAACCTGTACTTTCACAACATTGGAGTTTCAGCTATTTTCAGCTCCCAGTTGGGAAGAAATAAAACACACATCTGTGACTGTATCTATCACTGGTTGCAGTGGTGCTTTAGCATTCCTAATGCTAGGCTGTGTTCCTGAAAGACTCCCAATTTCTTGTCAGGCAGAAACACAGTCACAATTTACCTTGCTCTGCACCTGGTTTTCATGGAAAGAAAAATCGTAGTACATGCCTATACCTCCCCTGGTTGAACAAACATGGAGCCAGAACACGCAGCATGCCTTGACATTAGGTCTGTTCCTCAGCTTTCTCAGATGCACACCTCCACAAGTCAGTTGAGCTAGAGTGCTGTCTGCAACATGGGAAACCAGGAAAAGAAGATTACAAAATACAGTCTCAAGGTCAAATCGGTTTGCACGAGTGGATCCTGTATTTCATTTTCTATTTAAAATATTAAGGAAAAGCCCTGGTTTGTTACTACAAGCATGATCAATCCAACCATTTACTACGTGCTTATGCAGAAGAGATGAAGTGTATGAACACTACCCAGGACCATGGTGAATCATCTTGAACAGTTCTGTAATTTGCTGACAATAAATGAATGGTGTCCAGTACTTAAAATTCTTACTCCCCTCTTTCATTTATTATATCAGTGTCACAGTAAGACACATTTTTCTTAGCTACCAAATGCCCACATGCCTGTCTCTCTTTTATCACAGGAGGCTATGATTTCAGGCTAAATAATATTCCATTGTAAAACTAAACATCCAAGTAGTAATGGGTGGAAATTATCTTCATGCAGTGTAACCAAACGATAATTTTCTGAAGGTGTTCCGTTTTACACAGATCCCTGAGATGTCAACATTAAAATGGGTTTTCCTTCTAGGGTAATCCATCACACTGACCTTGTCATGCAGACATATTTATGGACCTCCAAATGCAACTTGAGAGCCGATGTGAACTGGAACACTGGGCACTTCATCCATGAAATGTGTAGCACAATATGGGGAAATCTAGGCTGCATTATTAATTTTTGCATACGAATAGTCACATGTTTACTGTGGAAACATTTTTTTCTTGGGTCCCAGAAATATGAATCACGGAGGAATGGGGAAAAAGTGCAAGTTGTAGGGAAGTTGGGAAAGTTGTAGGGAAGTTGAGAAAGATGACCTACTTTCAAAAAAAAAAAAAAAAAAAAAAAAAAAAGCTGCAAAAATTTACTCTCCATCAGCTACCAGAGCCCTCCCAAATGTCTATTTGCCACCTCCCTTCTTTCTCTTAGAAGCGTTTTAGAGGTTTGCAATTGTTAGTGACAAGAAAGCACTGTGCTAGGAAGAAACTACGCTTCTCAATTATCTTGGATGTCTTGCTTATGACAGGAAGGGGTATTAAATCTTCATAGAAATTGAGTCAAATTACTAGCGAGCTCTTGTCTGCTACGTATCACAAATGTAACATCAGCTAAGCAGATCTTCACACTGATAAGTGTCCTGCCCTCCATTTAGCTTTCTGCTAAATTTTATGTAAAATTGGTAAAGACACCCCCGTTTTTGAAGACACAATTGTTACATGTGCCAAATTGTTTCTAGCCCTCAATAAAAATCTTACCAGTGGCCCCTTTTGACATTTTTTGATTTTCCGTGAAATTAAAGGCTGTGGGGATGTTTCCATATCTGAAATATAAATCCCACTAACAAGGACAGAAAAGAACGTTCAGTTCTTCTTGAGCTATTAGGAAATGCTTGAATCCCACAAAAAAGGCAAAGCATTTACAAAGCAGTCAAAATTCACACAGGATGGGTGTTGAAGCCAAGCCCCTCCCTTTCTCCGCTCACAGACACACAGGTTGGCAGCCTCCCCTCCACCTCCAAGTACAAAAGCAGCTGCCTCTTTCAAGCATCCCTGTGCAAACAGTTTATCCTTCCACATGCCCAACCAGGTCTCCCCTCTCTCACTGCTCTCTGTATCCTGAAGGTGCTTAACCCCTTCCACTACGCCCACGCACTGAAATGACATGGAGTCTTCAAAAGGATCCCGTGAGAGAGCTCTCTTCAAGGGGAAAACCAAACCACGCCAGCCGCCCCATGCAGACTGCCAGCCCCTCCAGCTCCCTCTCTGGGGCCGAGCAGCTGGCAGAAACAGGGCTTTCATGGCAGAAAGGAGGAGAAGGCAGCTGGATGGCAGGAGCCAGGAGGACCGTTGCTACCTCGGCCTCCTGCCCGCAGGCATCTCTGCCCTTCACAATCCAGCCTGCCCCACGGGCAGCAAAGCCAGGTCTGGCTCTGCCCACTCAGTTCCACGGGAGCTGACTGCTGGGCGGCATCTGCAGTTTCACTACGGAGGAGCCCCCAGATAACCGAGATCCAGTCTCTCTCAGATCCTGCCAATTGCAAGGGCAATAATACTTGCATGCACTCAACTGCAAAAGATTCTGGTAAAAGGGAGGCAACAATAAATGACATAATTTCACCATATAGCAATAAACACGACAAATTAAGGTCATGGCACGGAAAGACAATTCTGAGTGCATTTCACTCTGAACCCTCCAGCCGTGGCTTTGTGGAGCTCAATAAAATAAGCCTATTTTGACCACCTTTAGCAATGGTGGTCGTGGCTTTCCTCCAGAAACCACAGGTCTGAATCCTTGAGGCGTGGATTAAACACTGTCAAACACAATTCCCTTCAATTTAATTCTCATTTCTTACTTTACCCACACCCTTAAGTGGCTACTTCCATTCACCATGTATTTCAGAGAAAGTGCTGTAGATAAACTGATTGTACAAACTGTTTGTGAACATTCAGCAAAGAGTGCAAAGCCCTGTAGGGCCTCTCATAGGATCCTCTATAAGACACCACATCACTTCAAGACAAACGTAGGACTAAAACATCATTTGATTTGCTTCTGCCCAGTAACAAGCAATACCTAGTGTTACAAAAAAGCAAATTACATGACAGTATGAATGCTTACTCACACTATGTTAATTCTAAAAATGGACAATCTGCAAACATAAGCACTCCCAACTTACTTTCTGAGATAAGATCACAAGCAATTTCTCTGAAATTCATATATTTGACACTAAACTTGTCATAGTTCCCTTCTATTCCCCATCCAAACTGCAGACTTCATAGGAGGGCAGCTAAGAAGAAGAATCCCCACTAATTCCCCATTAGTCTTCCTTTCCAAAGTCCGTTTCTGATCTAGTTTGCAAGTCTGCATCCCTGCATATGTACCAGCAAAACAGTAGTCACTTTTCCACACAACTTTTCTGTGTAAGATCACTGTACTGTAGAAGTATCAGTGTTTTTAATATCATGTTCTCACCAATGAGTTTACAAAGCTACGGGACAATAATTAGCAATCTTTCTTATACATGGCAAAACCACAAAGGGCACTTTCCTATTACTCACTACCTTCTGTTTACCAAAATACAATTGAAAGTCATCCAATTATCTCAGGAACAGAGAATAATTTAATGAACTTTTCCCAGGCACCCACATTTAAGAGACAGTTTATAACAAAGAGACCTCGTTCTAGCCAGCTCAGCTGCGTGCATTTTTATGTTATGTATTCAGAGACACAATACTAGTATTTACTGATAGTAAAACTCAGGATGCAATCGTTTTCATACAAATCCTCCATACTAACATAAGGACCTCAAAGGAGGTCTTCTTGCAAGCTTTCCTGGAACAGAGGACACTATCAGCATGGTACTATTGTTTTCACATCCTTCTATGTGCATTAAAAGAATCAACATTTTACCATGTTGTTCTATATGTCCTCGGGAGAAGCCCTCCCAGTTGCAGAACAGAAATAACATTGATGCCAGGGAAAAAAAAAAAAAAAATGTATCTTTTGCTTTAAAGTGAGACCACTACTGTCTACTTCTGAAATAAGACAGAAGAAACCTTTTATAGCAGCTTGTATTGCAGGAATCTGGGGCTTAAAACAGACTTACCTATCACACAGGAAACCTGATGAAGTTACTGGCTTTTTAGTGCAATCTAGAATATGGTGGTGTTGTCATCTTGTTTTGTGTTTGGGGTGGTGGTGGTGGTGGTGGTGGTGGTGGTTTTGGTTTGGTTTATGTTTGTTTTAAATCAGTTTTGCTGCCCAAATAACCTGCAGAAATGGATATGCTCTATTATTCACCTCTGTCTGTAACAGCTCTGCCATCTGGCACTAGCAAGTATTTATCTAAAAAGTAAACCTGAATTAAGGATCATGAACACATTCCTTTTAAACTGTGTCTCACCTGAGCACAGAAGGTCAATTCACAGTCATGCAGGACATCGAATTTACCAATTCACTACCATTTACTTAAGCCCACACAGCAAACTCAGAGGTACTCTGCTGCTTTAAAAGATAAAGCACTGAACTGAGATGAAAACTGAGCTAATCCCGGATTTCTGCATCCCTATAAAATACGACGAGAATTCAGCACAGAAATAACACATCATCATAATCCAGGCTCTAATCTCATTTAAACCAAGCAAAATGAACTATACTCATCCTTATGCCAGCTCCAACTCTTGAGCAGGGCAGGGGGACTATAGTCATAAAGACTAGTCCAATGGAAAGCCAGACCGCGAAGGCAAATGAAAGAACCATCACTGCTATAATTCACAGTACAGGCTGCATCCTTCACTCTGTTTAAACTACCACATGCTCAAGAATACACAAAGTTTTCAACAGACAAAAAGTGACCCCGTGATTTTTTCTGTGTGACACAAAACCTCATGCAATGCAATGACGTGGGAGCCCCTCTAACAGTTTGGGCCTTCCAGGGCAAACAGGACATGTCCATCGCCTCCCTCTGTCCCCCCGTGCTTGAACTGCTCCAGGATTAAGTGAAGAGCTTTTCAGGACACATTATAAACAAAGATTTAATAGTTCTTTACTCCTCCTGTTTAAAACCAGGCAATTAATCTAATCCAAACAAGAAGACTTACTCAGAAAACAGCAACAAAACAGATGCCTTCTGGGTGTATACACATATACAAATAAAAGACCCCCAGAACAACTGATATAAATTGTCATTTCTAAGAATTACGCAAATAAAAAGATGAGTTCTCCAACAAACAAGATGGTTCAGTATTCAAACAGAGCTATTCATACTGCTTACATGCAAGGATTTTATTCCAACGTAACTCCAGTTTCTAGGGGCTTATTTCTAACATGCAAAGAAAGAAACAAAAACTTATAAAAAAGGCAACTCAAGCTTTTTCCCTCCCTCCTTTTCAAATTTAGAGTTGAAAACAGAAATGCTATGCTGGTCAGTGACACAAGGATGCACTACATAAGCACCAATGTACTGCTGTTTTTCCATATACCATGGAGTTCTCTTTCAGAAAGTCTAATGTCAAATAGCAAATCACCACAGAAAATATGGCAACCATTTTTTGTGGGGGGAAAAAAAAAATTCAATGCATGGACCATCTTCTACTCCAAAAATCACCCATATTAAAGATGATTCACATAAATTCATTTTGATAATAACACTGGATTTCCCCTAAGTTCTTCACTAGCCATTTAGCAAGGCTTGCTATAAATCATTGCTGACGTAGCTTTTGTTTAATATAAGAGAGTAGGTGCTTCCTCCCACCAAAGGTCTCAAAGCTTCAAGAATTTTGGAGAAATGCTTTATTTTCTCCATGCCCCTCATTTCTGCACTTACTACCCACAGCAACAGCTCTGTTTCCTGCAGAGTCATTTCCCCCTGCCACAGCAGGGAGAGGTAGAACAGCATGCACAAGGATGATGCCACTGCCCCTTTCAAAACTTCTGCTCAAGGACTGAGGAAGCAGAACATGTAAGAGACCCGAGCTAATCCAGTAGCGTTGCTTCCCACGTGCCAGGAAGGCAGATGAAGGGCTCAGAATAACAGTTAGGGCATGGCCACAAAGGAAGCCACAGAAAAAAAGCAGCAGGTTTTACAAAGGAAGAAACAAATAAAAGGACAGCTGAACACCCCACCTGTCATTTGCAACACTAACAGCACAGGAGCAGAAGGGAAGAGGTGAGCTTTGCAGCTTTGCACCATTTAAGGCTTGCCTAGGTGGAAAACCTACGGAGGGGTTTCATTAAACAGGTTACAGTAGAGCAGCTGAAGTGAGAATGGAAAAATGGGGCTTAAATTGCAGCAGGAAGTCCATAAAAGTTCAGCGAGGGCAAAGATAACAAAACACAGCTCTGGAGTAATGCAGAGACGAGAAAACTAGCCATGCAAGCACTGGTGATGTCCTGTAGGTTGGGAACGGGAGGGGAGAACCGTGAGCTGGGACCTTCTGCTTGGGTTCACTGGAGATAACAAACCATTTACTACAGAAAAGAAAGGCCAAGGAGCTGATGATCTCTCACACTTCAAGTCCTGCCAAAAGTACAGGGGAAACGGTCCCAACTTCTGCCATTTGTTGCCTTTACAGCCCGATGCAAAGCCAACTTAAAGCAACAAACCCTAACTTTCAGGGTGCCAAGAAGGGCAGACTTTGACAAGCCCTATTATACTTATTACAAAATCCCTGCATAGAAAGATGACATACAGCTGCTTCCTTTGCACTTAAAGTTAGGATCACTTCCCTGCACAAATATCTCCTACCTTTGGATATTTACATTTTAGTCATGATTTAACATATCCAAAAAAAGCCATGTAATTATCAAGACAGTATCACAACAAATCACCACTAAAACTGCTGTAGTTCTTCCCAGCAGCTTTCCAACTCACATAAAGCAAACTGTCTAGCTATCTTGCGAGGCTGACCTTTTTGGGTTTTTTTCAGCTGACGCCCTTCTGCGCTGGCTGGCATTCCAGCCGCAGACAGAGGGATACAGCAGGCAGCTCGAGAGTGGGCTGAACCAGGGGGAGTTCTCTCTGGTGGGCAGCACTTGCACAAAGAGTTTATGGACAAGTAGGCTGTCTTCAGGGTTGTGTTGACTCAGGGGCTGTCGTTCTAGTTTTCAGATGTTAAGCATGTTCTTGCAATTTCTTTTCAAAATGCTAACTGTAAATTATTTAACTGTGCCCACAATGCATCAATAAAGAAATTACATAAACTCAATTGAAGATAATTGAGTTTTATTATCATAAATTATTTGTTATGGTTTGACATAATAGATAATTCATACTCTAAATGCATACATACTTAAGGGCAAAAAAGAAGGCAAACACAATTCTGACATACAATCTCAGAAAACGGTAATTCAGATATAAAGCAATGGAAAAATTCTGACTGTAAACTGTGTTTTATTTAAACTTGTTTTGATTTGGAAGGGAAAGTCTGCCATGTGCAAACATGCTGCTAATGAGCAGTCCTAAAATGAACACCAATATTGTTTAAACTAGCTTGCATTTATAATGCTGTAAAATCAGAAATATTTTATATCAGAAACATAAATCATTAAAATCAGTTACCACAATTTTGTTCTGGAGATGGGTGTCCATGAGTGACATTGTTTTAAAAGTTTCTCTCACACTATAGTTTTCCAAGTTGCATGCCACAAGAAATGTAAAGATACTACAAATGTGCTAACAAACTTCACTCTCTATTTTATTAGGAACCCTATTAAAAGAGGAAGTAACACCAAATCTAGATAATCCACAGCAATGAAAACACCGTGCATCAGCAAATGCCATAAATTAGCAAATAGAAGAACAACCTTAAGTATGCTGTTATATTTAAATGACCTTAGTACAACACCGTATTTCTTTGAGAGGGTAAGACAGTGGTCATTTTTGTGTAAATTCTACAAGGAAATGAGTGGTGGTTTCAAGTAGCCGAAAGTAAGCTAGTAAATGATCCATTTTCAAAAATATCCTCATTCTCTCATTCTGAAAATAATACACAGAAGTGACTAGGGTCCCTTGTTATTAAGAGCAGCTGCAATGTCACTGTAAGATACACCTTAAAAGGACATTGCCTTGCAAATCCAAGATGAATGAGGGAAAAAAAAAAAAAAAAAAGATATATTCATTATTTCAGTTCAAAACCAAAGATTCCCTAACTTAGAAAATCTCTTGTGGAGAGTACAGCAAAGGCTCAAGACGCAGTGGATTCCAAGTGAGGATAATTAGTGATACCAGTCTAGACTACATTAAAATTATAGCATCAGAGTGAATAAATAGCACTAAAGCCACCACAAAAAACTCTTTTACTCACTCTGCATTTGTCAACATTAACTAGAATATGTCCCACTTTTTGCATACAACCAATTGTCAGAACAGGACATATATATATACATACACACATATATATATGGAATTTTAGGGGCACAAAATGAAAACTATCCCAATATCTGGAAGTATCATTTAAAGTATTGCAATAAACTGTTTACATCCAGGCACTGCATGGATCATAGCATGCACACACTCCCAGTCTGAATGCTGAAGGCAAAACAACACTGTGATTCTAAAAGTTGTTTTGCTATTTCTAATGTCACTGGTTTTTTATTCTACTAACACAGAAATTCAAAAGTCAGTAAATTTAGTTTCAAGCAAGAACAACGGAACTACAGCGCTCGCCAAAGAACTGAGGGCTGTGTAAAACTAGTTGTTTTCCTTGCCCTATCGTCTAGCAGCACTGTTTCTTCGAAAGAGGTCTTCTGTCCTTAACATGGCTGCCATGCCTTACGTAACATCAATGAATGAGAATATAGTTATTTCGTTTCCTAGGACGTGCACTGCCCATTAGCCATATGATTCTCCATATGGCACCACAAACAGCTGAGACAAAGCTTTGCAGTAATGCAGCTCCAAAGATCGGCATCCTCTGAGAATAAGCAGCAGCAGAGACTCAGCCTTCACAAGCTCTAAATTCCCTTTCATATCTTTCTCTAGTAAATAAGAGGCATTCTTACCTTAAGGAAATGATAATAATAATAATGGTTCTCAGTAGAGCCTCCTCTGTTTCATCTGTGCTCGTAAAAAAAACAATCTTGGCGCAACTGTCTGCTGCAGCAGGTAATCAATAATATAACCTGTTTCTCCTGGTGCCAGAGCCGCTCCATCTGAACACTAGCTAACGTGAAGGCTGTCAGCGTGAGTCATGCCAGTGACTCAGAGCAGATGCAGAGCTGCAGGAGGAGTTTAAGTTTCAGGGCTTCCTCTCGCTCCCTTGCTCCTGCTCTGTGTCGCACAGGCACACACGCACTCGCTGTCCCTGTGTCTCCATGCAGACTGCCCCGGCTTTTTCTTTCAGCAGCAAGCTTGAGTTCATCCTCCATATAATCTTGTTTGGTTTGGTTTGGTTTGTTTTGTGGTGTTTGTTTTGTTTTGGGGTTTTTTTTGGAGGGGTGGGGTGTTTTTGGGTCCTGTCCCGTCCGTCGTCCGTCCCCCGTCCCCCCCCCCTCCCCCCCAGAATAGCAATTCTCCTTCTTTCTTCACTGTAAATACATTTATTTTGAATGCAAAGTCTTGCTCTGCAAGCCAAGTCAATATTGTGGTATGCCAGGTGGTGTGCTACTACTGCATATCTGTGGGCTCACACCTCTCATTCAGCATAGGGGAAGAACTCAAATACCCCAGGAAAGATTCTAAAACAAAGGTATTGAGTTAGAACAATATTCATTTCTTCATCACAAGCTTTATAGCAAAGTGCCTCTGATTTCATTAAAGGCCCTGGGAGGACAAATTTGGTCTCAAACGCAGTGAGAAAAGAATCGTAGGAATGACTGTGGGATGCATGCGAGCAGAAATCCTATCTGACTGACATTAGATTAGCCGGGAGAAGTGCCTATAGGAAAAGAGTATAGCTGCATTACAGACAGAGGCGACGCATTTGGGTTTAAGGTTGAATTCTGGCAGCCTCCCCTACAGCTATCCATTTCACTAGGTACTGATTGCCACAGTCAAAGAAGCAATTTGATCACCTATTTATTTCCCAGGCCTGCCAGGCTCCCCACCACATACAACTGAGAGCATGCATCGTGAAAGCAGGTAGACTCTTCATGCTAGGCAGTTCTCAGATGTGCTGCTGCACTGATTACACTTTATATATTGTGCCTTTCAGAAATAAAGCAGTTGCAGTGAGCAAATCCAGCCTTCAAATGAGGCAGATGAAGCTCTCTGCTACTGAACCAGCAGGTCACAGAGTGGTTTGGGTTGGAAGGGACTTCACAGATCGTCTAGTTCCAACCCCTCTGCCAAAGGCAGGGGCACCTTCGACTAGACCAGGTTGCTCAAAGCAACCTGACCTTCAACACTTCCAGGGATGGGGCATCCACAACTACTCTCATCCAGCCTTCAAATGAGGCAGATGAAGCTCTCTGCTACTGAACCAGCAGGTCACAGAGTGGTTTGGGTTGGAAGGGACTTCACAGATCGTCTAGTTCCAACCCCTCTGCCAAAGGCAGGGGCACCTTCGACTAGACCAGGTTGCTCAAAGCAACCTGACCTTCAACACTTCCAGGGATGGGGCATCCACAACTACTCTCAGTAACCTGTTCCAGTGCCTCACCACCCTCATAGTGAAGATTTTCTTCCTAATATCTAATCTAAATCTACCCTCTTTAAGTTTAAAGCCATTACCCCTTGTCCTGTCACTACATGCCCTTGTAAAAAGTCCCTCTACAGCTTTCTTGTAGGCCCCATTTAGGTACTGGAAGACTGCTAGAAGGTGTCTCCCTGGAACCTTCTCTTCTCCAGGCTGAACAGCCTCAACTCTCTCAGCCCATCTCCATAGGAGAGGAGCTCCAGCCCTCTGATCATCTTCATGGCCCTCCTCTGGACTTGCTCCAACCGGTCCATGTCCTTCTTGTGTTGGGGGCCCCACAGCTGAACACAGGACTCCAGGTGGGGTTTCACCAGAGTGGAATAGAGGGGGAGAATCACTTCCTTCAGCCTGCTGGTCACACTTCTTTTGATGCAGCCCAGGGTACAGTTCGCTTTCTGGACTGCAAGTGCACATTGCTGGCTCATGTTGAGCTTCTCATCAACCAACATCCCCAAGTCCTCCCCAGGGCTGCTCTCAATCTGTTCTCTGCCCAGCCTGTATTTGTGCTTGGCATTGCCCCGACCCATGTGCAGGACCTTGCACTTGGCCTTGTTGAACTTCATGAGGTTCACACAGGCCCACCTCTCAAGTCTGTCAAGGTCCCTCTGGATGGTATCCCTTCCCTCCAGCATGTCGACTGCACAACACAGCTCAATGTCATCAGCAAACGTGCTGACGGTGCCCTCCATCCCACTGTCCACGTCACCAACAAAGATGTTAAACAGCACCGGTCCCAATATAGATCCCTGAGGAACGCCACTCGTCACTGGTCTCCACTTGGACACTGAGCTGTTGACCGCAACTCGAGTGTGACCATCCAGCCCATTCCTTATACACCAAGTGGTCCATCCATGAAATCCATGTGTCTCTAATTCAGAGACAAGGATGTCGTGCAAAATAGTGTCAAATGCTTTGCACAAGTCCAGGTAGATGATGTGAGTTGCTCTTCCCTTATCTATCGACGCTGTAACACTGTCATAGAAGGCCATCGAGTTTGTCAGGCACAATTTGCCCTTAGTGAAGACATGTTGGCTGTCACCAATCACCGTATTTTCCATGTACTTTAGCATAGTTTCTAGGAGGATCTGCTCCATGATCTTGTCGAGCACAGAGGTGAGACTGGCCTGTAGTTCCCCGGGTCTCCCTTTTTTCGCTTCCTAAAAATGGGGGTTATGTTTCCCCTTTAACAGTCAGTGAGAACTTCACCAGACTGACACAACTTCTCAAATGTAATGGATAGTGGCTTAGCAACTTCATCCGCCAGTTCCCTCAGGAACTACAGATGCTTCTTGTCAGGTGCCATGGACTTGTGCACTTTCAGATTCCTTACAGGGTCTCAAACCTGATCTTCTCCTACACTGGGTGGTGCTTCATTCTCCCAGTCCCTGCCCTTGTCTTCGACTGACACACCTTCTCAATTGCAATGGATAGTGGTTTAGCAACTTCATCCGCCAGTTCCCTCAGGAACTACAGATGCTTCTTGTCAGGTGCCATGGACTTGTGCACTTTCAGATTCCTTACAGGGTCTCAAACCTGATCTTCTCCTACACTGGGTGGTGCTTCATTCTCCCAGTCCCTGCCCTTGTCTTCTGGAACTTTGGCAATGTGGCTGGAGCACTTGCCGGGGAAGACTGAGGCAAAAAAGTCGTTGAGTACCTCAGCCTTCTCCATATCCCAGGTAACCAGGTCTCCCGATTCCTTACGGAGAGGGCCCACATTTTCCCTAGTCTTCCTTTTATCACCAATGTACTGATAGAAGCTTTTCTTCTTGCCCTTGACATCCCTGGCCAGATTTAATTCTATCAGGGCTTTAGCTTTCCTAACCCGATCCCTGGCCACTTGGACAATTTCTCTATATTCCTCCCAAGCTACTGTCCTTGCTTCCAACCTCTGTAGGCTTTCTTTTTCAGTTTGAGTTTGTCCAGGAGCTCCTTGTTCATCCATGCAGGCCTCCTGGCTTTTTTGCCTGACTTCCTCTTTCTTGGGATGCATCGCTCCTGGGCTTGGAGAAGGTGATACCTGAATGAACCAGCTTTCTTGGGTCCCTCATCCCTCCAGGGCTTCATCCCATGGTACTCTACCAAGCAGATCCCTGAAGAAGCTAGTCTGCTCTCCTGAAGTCCAGGGTAGTGAGCTTGCTGTGTGCCCTCCTCACCGCCCTAAGGATCTTGAACTCCACCATTTTATGGTCATTGCAGCCAAGGCTGCCCTTGAGCTTCCTTGTTGGTGAGAAAAAGGTCCAGCATAGCACCTCTCCTTGTTGGCTCCTCTGTCACTTGCAGAAGGAAGTTATCGATGCATTCCAGGAACTTCCTGGATTGCCTATGTCCTGCTGTGTTGTCCCTCCAAGAGATATCAGGGTGGCTTAACTCCTCCATGAGGACCGGGGCTTGTGAACATGAGGCTGCTTCTCTCTGTCTATTAATGCCTCATCTGCTCAGTCTTCCCAGTCAGGTAGCCTGTAGCAGACCTACACTATAGTGTCACCTGTCCCTACACTCCCTTTAATCCTGACCCATAAGCTCTCCATGGGCATCCCCAGGCAGAGCTCCATTCTCTCCAGGTGGTCATTGATATAGAAGGCGACACGCCCTCCTCGTCTCCCCTGCCCGTCCTTCCATTCCAACACTGCAGTCGTATAAGCCATCCCACCACATCTCCATGACGCCAGTAAGATCATAGCCCTGCAGGTGTACACACATCTCTAACTCATCTTGTTTATTCCCCATACTACGTGCTTTTGCATAGAGGCATTTAAGTTGGGGCCCTGATGAAGCTGACTCACTAGCTGAAGTGGCTGGAATTCCTTTGAGCTGCTCTTCAGGTGCTCTCCTGATGACCTGTGATTCTGCTCCAGGCTCTGGCCATCTATTGCTGGCACTGGCATCAAACTGCTAGGAGTGGGATGGATTGAGGTTCCCCTCCCCGGCAACTTTAGTTTATAGCTCTCTTTAACAGCTTGGCAACCCTATGACCAAAGATGCTCTTCCCCTTCTCTGACAGATGGACCCCATCAGCCCCCAGCAGACCAGGTTTCTCAAAGCAAGTTCCATGGTCTAGGTAGCCGAACCCCTGGCTGTGGCACCAGTCCTGTAACTGTTGATTCACCAGATTTGATTGGCTCTTTCAAACTCCTTCCCTTTGACCAGAAGGACTGATGAAAAAACTACCTGCACTCCAGAGTCCCTTACTGCTGCTACCAGGGCTCTGTAATCCTTCTTAACACTCCCCAAGACTGCTCCTGGCTGTGTCACTGGTGCCCGTGTGAAACAACAGCAGCAGGTAAGTCAGTGGACTGTACAAGGCTTCATAGTCTCTTGGTCACATCCCTGGTCAACCACATGGAAACAAATTATGGTGGGATGAATCAAGAGAGTATTATCAAAAGAAGCTGCTGGCCCAGGGAACAATGCCATTAAAACATGAAGACCTGCTTAACAGCCATTCATATAAACATCCCAGATAGTTTGGGAAAAAGGCACTTGGTTTATGTCAAAGCATACACAGCAGAACATCTTTCCTCATATTTAGCAAACATCCAGCTGGCTATCACCCAGATAAACAGATTTGCGTAGAGATTTCTCATAGAAAAGCTAATATCAAAGCATGACTTTCATGGTTCTGTGGTTTGTGTCTTCTTAAAGAATTCCTTCTTTTGCAAAGCCCAATAAAATGAAAGGTAAGCCCACTCATCCAATTCAAGTATGTGCACATAATGTATCTGGTTGTTATTAAAGCCATTGAACAAACTTTGTACTATAGATGGTGAATGTTTACTCTCTCCATGTATCTCAAAGCAGCCAAGAACACTGGCTTGGCAGGGATCAAGAGATGAGATGGAATCAAGCTAAGCAATTAGCAATGACTACAATCCTTGAAGCATGGTCATGGAGTTAACATAAACAAGGATGATAAAGAATAGCTGGTGTCTATGAAGATACACTGA
>JMFS01000207.1:0-24630 GCA_000699545.1 Podiceps cristatus | reverse complement strand
CGTAGCTCGCTGCAGTGCCACAGGCGAGGGGGCTCTCCCGGGGCGCCTCTGGCCCTCCCCATCTCTCGGGGATTCTTTGTAAAGGGGGTGGGCTGGGGGGGTTGTAGCTCAGTTTAAATGCAACGCAATTTAACCAAACTTTCCAGTTCTGTATTTCACCAGCTAAAAAGACTCCCTCTTGCATCTCCGTGGCGGATGTGGGGGCTGTAGGTCTGACAAGATGTACACTGAGTGGTTCTGTGCCTGTGTGTCAGGATTATGGTCGCCTTTTCCTGTCTTGGCATAGCACTCTGACTTAAAAACTTTATCTTAAGGAAGCTTTTTAATAAAGAAGCAAAGCTCCAGGTGCTCAAAAATGTTGAAAGATTGATGATGTTCTGTACATCTCTGGCCATAAGGGAAAGGCAAGGAGTTTATTGTATTTATTTTTACAGCATCAAGTTGAGTTTGCTCAGCATGAGGAGAAATTTAGAGTTAAAAGAGAAGTTGATAAACGTTTGCAGCACTGGAAAGCCTTGCTGTTAGATCGCTGATTAGCACAGCACAGTATTAATTTATTTAATACTCTCTGAAATACATTAGTTCATTTAGCATAGGGCAGTCTAATGACACTTTCAAAATATTTTTCTGTATTTTGGTGAGTCTAAGTGCAACTTACTGACAAATGCTTGGACATGCTAAAAGGCCTGGAAGAAACAAGTAAAAAGAAAAAACAACGGGGAAAAAAATCTGCTGTCACAATAAATGAAGAAGGATTTTTCCAACATTTAGTTTGCTTGTATCCAAAGCTATTTGCAGCCATTCCAGCTTCTCAGTCACTTAAACATATTCAAATTGAAGTGATTCATGCAATGTTTGATAAGGATTCTTTAAAATTAGGCAAATTTAATTGTTTTGTTCATATAGGCAGATTCAATTGCTTTGTTCATACAAGCAATAATTTTTGTGACAGACACCTGTGATTTTCTGTAATTTTCATTTACCAAGGGATCAATCACATTTTTTGTATATCAGGTGATGATTCCAAAAATGTCTACTTAAATCAGTGCTCACTTTGAATAGTAAATTACTTGAAATGCATACGGAGACCTTCACCTCAGCTCCTTGGATAGCAGCTTTTCAGATTTCTTTCAGAAGCTACCTGCTTTTTTCCATCAGCCTCGGGCAAAAGGAGTACCTGGCATCTGTTTGTGAGCATTTTTAAAACGTGGCGTGCTCAGTAAAAAATTATCATCTCTACCTAATGCTAAATAAAATAAATCTCTATTTATTTATACCTGTTTTGCTTAAACCATAATTACATGGCAGCCTTTGGTACTGTTGCAAACCTGCTCAATTACACAGAGCAGTGGTCCCTAACCTTCGCCAGCCAATGTGCCCCCCCCCCCCCCCCAGCCAATGTGCAGCAAGTCAGCAATTACGCTGCAGGCAGCGTCTTCCTATTGGCCTCAATTTTCACATTTTTAGTTTTTGCAGCTGCAGCCAGTCTCAGAGGGTCTAGCAGGCAACATGTTATCCATAAGCCCTGACTCGGAAACATCTTTGGTAGGGTAGCAATGTCAGGAATGTATTAATTTACCTTGGGGTTTTGGTTTTTGGGGTTTTTGTGTGTGTTTTGTTTTGTTTGTTTGGGTTTTTTTATATTAAAATACAGTAAACTGGCTGCCCGTGAGTTTTGTTTAGCTAGTCCTTGGATGTGATGGTATGGGCTGTAAGAAGACAGCGTATATGACTTCCAAAAAGGAGTAACACAATTCACAATCACAGGGTGGTACATTGACCAAATCCAGCCTGATTTACATAGTGAAGTTTGTTGATTTAACTATGGTGAAATGGCATTAAAAAGCCCTGACAGCAGGTCCTTTCACTTTCCAGACACTAGTCTAAACACAGGGGTGTGAAGAAAAGCTGTGCTGAAAGACAGAATCTGCTTAGAAGAATTAGGCAAAAGATGAAGCTGTAATACTTATAACCTTTTTTTTTTTTTCCCCCCGTGTGAAGGTGATGGGCTTTAGCCAAACTGAGCAACTTCCTCCTAGGCCAGTCAAAAGAGCTATTGAACAATGTGTACAACTTTGTGAGAGCTGAGAAAAAGTGCAAGCTAGGTAACATACGTGATTAGGTTTTGTACAGGAATGAAAGCATTTCCGCACGCTTAGAGAAGTTTTTCTCCAATAAGGTAGCTATTTGCCTAAACCCAGCTACCTGGTGGATATAGACGGTGTGAGAGCGTATCTGGTTTGAGCCGTTCGCGTATGTTGGCTCTGTTACCTGAATGTAGGGGGGCTGTACAGGTGCAGGAGCTACTGGAAAAATCAAACCCTAATTGCGGGAGGAAGTGAGCTGAGGGGTTGCTGAGCCTGGTATCAGGGTTCGTCTACAAGCTCAACCTCCCGGCACCTCTCAGTCCCAGCGCGGAGCAGCCAGATCCCAGGAGATCTGCTCGTTTCTTGCCTGACATCTGATGCAGTTCGCTGCATGGCTCCCCGCCATCGGAATATTTGGTGTGCCTTAGAGCGTGAGGGCAGGAGGGAGGGGGACGGGAGGGGACTGGATGCTTGTGGTATGCACACTTTATTTTTCACGTAATTTGCCCTATTATGGGAATTACTGCACAGTGCTTACAGCATAACTTTAATGAGTTCCAGGTTTAATGCACTGGTCTGCTGGATGTAAAGGGTGACATGGGAGAGTCAGGTTTGAAAGGTTCTCAGAAAACTAAAAATGCAAACTAGTCATTTAGTGAAAAAACTTCAATTAGTTCAGTAAGATTTATATGTCAGAGCACCCTTGAAAATCCCCATAGGCATCCTTAAGCATTTAGATACCTTAATAGCTGGATCTTTTTTCTGTTCCATTCCTCTGTTCCCTATTTGTAAAATGTTGATAATATTTCTCTATTATAAGAAGGTTTTACGGGGGTAAATTGCTAAGTCTGTGCACACCAAGTATGTAGTACCTTCATAAGGGAGAATCATATGGACCTCGTAGAGATATTCAAGTGAAAGCCTTATTAGTCATATGAACATCTGAAAACAAGGTCATGTAGCATCACTCCATGACAACAGATAAAGCAAATATTGTAGGTGAAGAATAGAAGTTGCTTGACTAGCAGAATTATACTGATGTGTAAAAAAAGCAAGCAAACAAACAAACAAAAAACCCCATGAAGGCAGAAAATCTTAATGGAGGGACTGACCATTAGAAGAGGAGTTAAGACTAAAAGAAGTTGCATTTGTGGACCATGTGTCTAATAGATTTACCTTGCAACTTCTTAACGGCAAAACGGTGTGGCATGAATCAAGCCCACCAGAAAGGGTGTATATGTTTTTGTACATGTGACTTCGGGCTTTAAACGATGGACACTTCAGGGATGGTGGGGGGAAACAAGATGAAGAGTTATATGGTTTTGATTTAGGATAATTTAGAGTTTGGCGTAGAAGAAAAAAGAAGGTCTTTTGGTGGCTGGAGCTAGTGCCCTGTTCTCAGTCTACCTGGCACGTGACTGTGAATTACACTTCCACTGTAGCTGATTCGACAGCTTTAGAGTTGCATTTCAAATATTTCAGGAATCAGCCTTAAAGCTTTTGCCATTAGTTGTTGTTGTGATTCTGGCTCTTTAGGGGATTTTGGTTGCTGTTCTGTAGTGACTCTGCTTTTAAAAAACCAGCTTCCCAGCGATGGCACTGGTAGGCTGCCATTGCTCTTTGTAGACCTGATGAATTTCTGTGCTGCCTTTTGCTGTAGTGTTTTGCCAACTTTGCAGCAACTTATGCTGCCTGCATACCTTCAAGTGAGTGCGAGATAGAGCAACAAAGTACTTAATGCATCGTTATATGTCTGTTGGCAATTGCTGAATATCAGTAAAATTAAGTTACATAAAGGAAAAGTATAAAAGAGTTGCACACTGAGACTGCCTTACACAAAACTTTATCTCCTTAGCACATTCTACAGATCATTGAATTTTTATTCCTCTATTTAAAAAAGCATGCAACCCTTGAAAACTTGGAGTAAGAAATTTAAAAAGGTCAGAGGAAGCTGTTATGAACCTGAGGACTGGGTAAAAAAGATGCTTACGAAGATAAGGGATATAAAAAAAAGTCTAGGCCATTAATCATAATGATTTTTCATTAATGTCATAGCGGAAAAATTAATAGAAGTAAAAAGTAAAGTTTCCTTTCCTGCTCTGTCCTGTTGGATTGCACATCTTGAAGATAAGCCAGTAAGTTCTTAAAATATTCTTAATTAGGTACTTTAAAATTGACTAATATATGCTAAAACAGAAAGAGTGGTGCATATTGTGGGTATAGTGATGGCCATTAGGCATAATACAGGTCATAAGTAAGAGATCAATATTGCACAGTGACAGAAAGTCAGATTTTAGTACTTGATGAAGGTAAAGATAGTTGACAATCAAAAAACTAAAAAAAAATGTGGGTATGGAAATCTGATGGATATTGAAGACACTTGAAGAAGGTGCAGTTATGGTCTTGCAGTAGAATTTAAGAATCTTATTAATCAGTACTTTATTTCTTAATGTATACATTAGAAAGAAACAAAAAGGCATAACTGGCATAAGCACGGCCTCCCAGCTGACCAGTGGCACGGGGGAGTCAGGTTTTCTTGGACAGTCTTACTCCGACAGACTGGTCACTCCCTAGGAAGCGAATACTTGCAATTAAATAGCATCCAAGCTAGCTTCCCTTTAATTCAGAACTGCCTTTAAAAGCAAAACCTGAAAGTAGTTTGACTTCTTAAGTGGGTATTTTAAATTTTTTGTAACTCAATTGACTTACTGATTTATCCTCCCCAAACTTCCAGGACCATACCAAGCTGCAGAGTTTCATCAAGATTCTAAGTACATCTAGATTTATCTAGATAAATGCAAAAGGCATTTACAAGTTGTGAAGACATGAAAAAGATTTGAGTGGATGGAATAACTTTCAGTATGGTTTTTATTGTTATTTTACTCATAATGAGTCTGATGTTTAGTTTTATTTTCCTCCTGTAAAATGAATGTAAAATGCTGCCACTCCAAACTGATAGTATTCTATATGTCGTCCTAGGGCAAAACTCTTCACAAGATAGAGGACAAGCATGAATCGTATTCACTGACGTGATGTCAAATGAATGAAGTAGTGTGAGGCCCAAGTTCCTTTGGGTTTCAAGAACCAAAGTGCTGTTTCAAGAGTTTAAAAAAATACAGTGATAGTATGTATTTTAAACTAAAAATATGTATTTTTTTCTCTTTTGAAAAGTCCAGAACAAGTTTGCACAAGGTAAAAATAATTATCTCCCGTTGCTTGTATTGTAAGATGCTCTGCTTGTTTAATTCTCTCTAAACAAATAGGCTCTCAGAGATTTTCCTGTCACTGAAAGAGTTTAGTATTGTTTTTTTCTGGGAAATCTATTTTAAACAGGTAACTCTCAACTTTGAAAGAAAGTGTAGAAAAGAGCAAATTATGTTGAAAGAAAAGGGACCACTTGTGTGCTTAATAATGGCTTGAAGCTGTAACTAATGAATTTAAATAAAAGTAAAGTAAAGGTTTTACTTTAATATAACTGCATATAACTTTTCTAGGATAGATTCTTGTTGTCTTTACAGGTAACCTAAAATGCATAGACATTTAACTCTCAATTTACACTTCAGAACCAGACAAAAGGGAGACTACAAAGGTCATTCTTACGATAAAACTGATCTTGAGCTTTGAGCAGGTTGGAGCATGGTCATATTAAATACTATTCAAACATGAAAGGACAGATCCTTGCACTACTGAAAGCACTTTACGTTTTTCAGTGGTGCAAAGCAACTTCACTGTAACCCCTCTAACTTGAGAAGACAAACACGAGTAGGTTTTCTGTGGTCCCTGTGACCAAGATCCATGCCACTGCAGTCCTGGGGCTGCTCTTGGACGTTGTGGGGAGGAGAACAAGTTTGCTGTATGAGAAAAAGACAGGAGGAAGGTGGCCTCTGCATCTATATTCAGTATAGACGTGGAAAGCAAGAGCTTATTGGGTCTTCCATGTCTGTTTTGTTTTTACTTCTCACTTATATGGGAATTACACCAAATGTCTGTTGTTTACAGTATGCATTTACGCACTGAAACTATAGCATAACACTGTGTTATGCTTGTGTTAAAGGGACTGGTGCCAACTACATCCCTTTGTATTGAACAAAAAACCCTATGTTTACTCATATACTATATTCATTGTATATATGAAAATAATATTTATTTACTGAAGTCATTGCAAGCAGATTTATGAAGTTATCCTAACAGTTGGAATAGCATACCAATTGAATCAGAATTCAGTTATCTCTACACTCATACCACAGTTTATGCAAGTCTACTCCAAATGTGCAGTGAATGTTAAAGAAAATGCTTATTTTGAATTGTGAGTGACAAAAATATATATAATTGAAAATAATCTAAAGAATAATGACAAAAATACCAACCTTTTAAAAATGAGGATGGCTAAATAGCATACGGTCTGTCTTACACCTGAATTCTCATCTTAAATGCCAGTTTTGCTGATGAAAAGCAGTAGGCTAAATTTAGCCCTTGTACATATGACTGTACTTGCCACTACAAGTTTATCACCGCATTTGTCATAACTCTTATTTCAATGGGATTTGCACATTTCTCCTAGATAGGGGAGAGAGGGGAAAGAATTTGCTAATTATAGTTTCCTAAGAAATATCCATCAGCTTTCCGCAGGCAACCATTTATATTTGGAGACACAAAGCTCTGATCACTTAAGTGGAGGTGTTACTGTGATGGATTTATGGGTCATTAATTCCTCAAAAACCGTGAATCTGTGTTACAATAATGCTGTTTTTCAGTACTGATAGAACTCTGAATTGTTACGGTTTTGTGTGATCCATACATTTGGTACCCAAGTACAAATGACTGGCCACACATCCCCCAAGATAGCATTCTGGCAATTTCCTTTCCAAGCTCATTTGTGAGAGTTTAATTACTCTGACAGTTTACACTTACATTTCTAGGCCTCTGAATTGTCAGTGTCAGTACGTATGGATTAGACAAAAACATAACAATTCCAAACTGAGACCTATAAATGTAAGGCCAAAATGACTGCTGTCATAACACGCAGTTCTACGAACAGCAGATCCGTTAAACTCGGTCTCGAGGCTGTGCAGCACTATAGCGTCTTTGCTGTGTAGTAAGTAGAGGCTGAACATAAACTGCAATTTATATATTTATGTTTAAAACCGCATTTCTAGGTTTTAGTTCTTCCCCCACTGAAAATCATGATCATTGTTGGTTTAGTGCAAAGCTGTACTTAAGAACATTGTATTGTGCATCTTTTGCTATATTTTGTCATTAATTTAAGCTCTTTTTGTGGCTTTATTTAGACCAAAGAGATAAAGGGAGATTAGTTTGGACTAAAGCTTTATGTCCCTTTCATATTGCTAACAAATTTTAGGTGAAGGGATGAGAATTTAGAATAATTAATTACACATGGAAGGATTTTTCATAAAAATGCTGTCAGTTGCAACTTACAAAACCTTTAATTCCCCAAGTTCATCATCTTACAAGATAAATCTTTGTTGCATGGTCTGTAACACTGTTACGTATTGAGTACTTGATCCATTTATTCGAAGAGCACAAAAAAAATTCTGTCACATAAAATGTTATGTTCAACAGCTGGTGGTTTGCACATTTGTTACATTAGCTATTGTAATCACACTGAATCTTGCATGGTTTAAGTTGCTCAATATGTTCAGTTGCAGTTTTTTTGGATTTTAGATATTCATTTGCCAGGTAAATTTAGTTTGGCTTCCTTTGACAGACAAGTACACTACAGGATTTTATCCCGTATACTTCCTATGGTTAGTTGGAATTCAGAAATACAGTGGATGCTGTTGAAAGTGGCATATGCATCTGTATGTCTTCAGCCAAGTTACAGTTGATGTGTGTCTACCAAAGAGATAGTTGAAGGAGTCCAAGAATATATCATCTGTCAGAAAAAGCTTTTAGATTATTGATGTAAATCCACCATACTAACAAAAAAAAAGTCAGGCACTAATGATTTTGGACTTAAAACTTTCAAAGGGCATGTAAAATAATAAGAATTAGGATTCTGGGTTTTTTTTCCTTTCCCCAGTTTAGTTTTACCTGCACGCAAAAGAAAGCCTTCCTGACTTCCATTGAAAATAGTTTCCTCAGTTTGCTGCATTTCCATCAGGAAGTTTGTTCAAAATTTCTTAATTCTATCTTACTGTCTGTGAAACTCCCCAAATATTTCCTTTCCCCATGTGTGATGGACCTTTTTTGTGTATATATCATTACTAGCCAAACACTAAATATTTACCTTTTAAAATCTCTTCTTGTAAACCAGCCTTCATCATTCCTACCCCGGTGACTTTGTGCCTGGTTTCTCCATTTGTTTTTTAGATTGTATTTGTATATATACCTGTGTTTCAGATGTTTTTTCATCTGGGTGTTCCCACTCCATTTATCAAGCGCATCTCATTTTATTCACTGCCCATATTTCTAATATTTTTAATTCATCTGTGTTTTAATTCTCTGGCCTCAACAGTGTGGTTTGTTTTCTCCTCCCAGGGAGTGTCCTTAGAGAATGCAATTGTATGGCTGTTTAATCAATCAATAGATAATGTTTGACCCATCTTACATAGAGATTATCTTATTGGGCATCTGGCCACAGTTGTATAAAGCTCTGTTTAGAGTGCTCTTTTAAAACTTTCTACCTATTTTGTAATTTGCAAGAGGCTCATGCCTACAGAGTTAATGGTTTCAGCAATAGTTATTAAGATATTACAGAAGGTGTTTCATCTGTCAAAGTATATATATAATTACAACTTCTAATTCAGTGAGAGTTATCCTACTATAGTATACAGAAAGGAACGTACAATGGATCGATGAGACCAACAGTCTTATCATCTTCTGTTTCCATTTGTAGCAGATGTTTTACCCATTTAAAGGAGAAGTTTCTCTATTTTTTTTTTCCTCTAGAGAAGATTTATGGATAAAATTAATGCCTAGTTATTCTGTCTTTTTTGGGGAAGCCCACCATACCACGTGCGGTATCAAGTATTCATTATGCTAAGGTCTCTGCAGAGCAGAAAGGAAGGGAGTGCTTGGAGTGGCTGCAGGGAAATACAGCAGGTACTGAGCTGGTTCTCGCTGAGTGCTATTTCAGTCCCTGTAGTAGGGCTGATGTAGGATATGTAGCAGTGGCATTATGGCAATTCTCACCTCCTAAGAAGAGCTTTTAGGTCCATTAGCAACCAAATACAAAAGAAAACAGATCTGGTATTGCTTAAAAAAATACGGAAAGCTCTGAAGAGAAAATTCTCTTATCCGTACTGGTTTTTTTAAGCTTTATCAATTTGCTTGAGATAATATAAGACACAAATCTAAACTAATAGCTCAAATTTTGTTTAATTCTATGATTGTCCTCTCTTCTGCAGTAGATAATGCCATCAGGAAAGGCTCCTATTTCTGCAGATGCCACTAAGGTACCTGTGGTAACAAAAGTCTAACTTAAACTTTTCCTCTTTGTTTTTCTTAAATTGACAAATATTATTGATGATTAATGAGTCAAAACAAAAATTTTCTCCATCCAAGTCAAGGATTGTGAGATAAATCATCATGTTTAATGAAGAAAATGAGCATTGGACTAGAAAACGGAGACCAGAAACTAGGCTTAGAAAGTAAACAGAAAGGTGAGGTGTTGGCCCTTTTTTGTTTGTTTTGTTTGATTGTTTTTTTCTAAATTTATAGCTGTTCCACAAGAAAGAGAGGTGAAATGTCCTGGTGCAGCAGGCACAAGCAGGGAGCCTGTCGCTCGTGCTGCTCAGGGGATGGACGTGAGGAGCAGAACAGGCGGGCAAGCCTCTGAAGAGGGAGACATCACTCCTGTTCCTAAGGGACCAAACAGCACCGAGCAGATTAGCTGTCACTCGGAGATCAGAGTTAACTGAATTGAAGCCTGGGATTTTGAGGATCAGCCTACAGGGACATAGTAGACAGGAAAAGTTGTGGATATGCTTTGTTATACATCTGTTGTAAGAAGTTATATTTCTTTTTTTTTATTACAGTAAAATTTGCTTTTTTTTCTGAATGTAAAGAGCTTCTTTGGGGAGTTTACTGTAGAAGAAGATAAAAGCAGGTTTTGGCTGTCTTGGGGTCCTATCAGATGCTCATTGTTTGCTTTGTGGGTTTTTGTTGGGTTTGTTTTGGTTTGGTTTGGTTTTGTTTGTTTGTTTTTTAATGTTCACCACTTGATCAGCCTGCCTGAGAAAGCATAATTTGATACTGACAGTAAGGCTATGACTAAACAGGAACGAGAAAGCTTGGCCATCATGGCTTCACCTCGTAAGGAAAACTTGCCACCTCGGCTCTTTCCTGTGCAGCAGCATCATTGTTCCTGCCAGCTTCTGTTAACTGCAGAAGGTGTAACATTTTTATATCTGCTTTCATTCTCAAGTTAATGTCTTGTTCCTGCCTACCTTATTCATTCTCTACCTGTCTCTTGTTCTCTTGTCATTATGTTATAAAGAGTGATTTGACTAGTCAAGGTGATTTCTTTCATACCACGGCTATGAGCCAGTGATGATAAAACAGCTAAAAGCAGTGCTCAAAATAGCAGTGCACAGGTATAGGTTTGCCAGAGTGATGTGATAGTAATTACTGTATCTGTCCTTCTGTGGTGTAGTGTTGCAAGTGAGACCCAGCACTGTGAACAAAAACTGCTCTTTGATGTATTTTTCTTCCTTCTTTTCTGTTTTTCTTGGGAGCTGGAAACCAGAACAGACCTTAATAGCAACAGAACCACTGACATCTTCAGCCACCTCAACTTCTTTTTCCTTCCCAAATAGGGGGGAAGCAATTTTTCACCTTCAGGAACATCTAAAATTCAATCTCAGGATTCAGTTCTCATCCTAAAGGCTCTGTGAGCCAAGAGAAGAGGAACAGAAATTTTGTTAAAATGTAAGTCTCGGGACTTGACATTTTCACTTGTTTGGCCGTTTAACTCTTTTTTTCTGTACCCCTCTTATGAGGAAGATTTTCAGTGGCAGTTGTTGCCATGATACTAAGCAGGACGAGGTGTCTACTCCAATCTTAAAACTATGTTTATAGTTGCATCGTGAAAAATTATCTCTTCTGACAAGTCAGGCTTGTTTACACAGAATTAATACAGCACCACCTCTCTTATTCCAAAGTGGAGAAAGGCTCTTCAGGTCATTCCCCGTGTGTCAAGGCAAATGTGAGCTTCAGCTGTGCTGGAAAAGCCTTAGAATTAGCTCTGTCCTTCCACTCCCTCGTTAGCTGTTCAAATGAACAACCGCTTCACGCCCTGCCGAGCAGCTGATTGGCCTTGGAGGGAAGGAGCATCTGAAGCAGTATTAATGTTTCATTGAAAATCATGAGAACCAGGGAGGAGGGGAGGGGAATTAGGGAATTCAGAACCCTAAATCAGTACTGCCTTTTATTTCACCAGGCCCTTTTCTCTTGAGCAGCATCCGTAATTGTCTCCCACACTGGATTTCCTCTCAGGACGGTCTTGCTGACTTTGTAAGATGTTTTTGCCAAGGGTAGATTTAACAGTGTACAGAAGGGAGTTCAGCCCTCTCTCTCCCCTTTGCTTTTCTCTCTCCGTTCTCTCTTCCTTCTCCCCAGCCCCGTTAACAGTATTTGATATGATGTATGCTGTATAGGAGGTGGAAAGAAGCTGTACAGTCCCTCCATCCTCTGCTGTCTTCCCTTCTTGAATCATCACTGCTGCATCAAGACCTAGTATGTTTATCATGTAAAAATCCCTTTATATTTTCTCACTAAGCAAAACAGATCAGAAAGCTGTAAAATTAGTGCCTTAAAATGCTATCTCAAAGATATACGAGCAAACTAGATGTGATAAACCAATCAGTAAAGGAGGGTAGTGGAATGCATGACAGCAAGAACAGCCAGCTGCATCTGGGAAGTACTCAAGTATCTCCCAGATTTCAGCAGTAAAAAAACCCCAAAGCTGTAAAAGAGGAGCAATTCTTACTTTTTTGTCGCAGTCCCATGGTTGGCAGCCATTCCACTCTATTTATTGCAATCATAACACCATTGATGTTAAAAGAAACATCATCTCAAAGTGGGTATTCACATAAGATCTTGAATTCATTGTAAACAGTATAGCACATGCCAAGGTTATTAATCTGGAAATGTTGCTAATACATGAAGATTGTTTTCTTAGGACAAGAGTAGAAAAAATGCTAGATACAGAACTGTTGCATAATTAGTCCTTGATTAACAAGGAATGACTCCTTTTACAATGTTTTGGGCATTGCTGTCCCCAGTAAATGACAGCAAATAGGTGCTAAGTCCTTAAGTACTTCTGAGACAAATACTAATATTGTTGAGAACCCAAATGCTGCTTACTCTTTTACCTGTTAGATAGTGTTTGGAAAAAGGAATGAAAAGAAAAGCAAGCTTTGATAGAATATTTCCTGACTCAGCAATTCAACGAAAGGAATGATGCCGACACACTTGGTTCAAGATAAAGGGAGGACTTAAGCCCAGCTAAGGAACATAGAAAAGGGCATAGGAAAGGTCTTGCTGTAAATCCTGTGCACCAAGTATTACTCTACAATACGTTAATACAAACTTGTTTGATTCAGGGATGTTGTTTTAGAGACAGTAGTGTGGTTTAATTGACTGGAATAGATTACCAGTTGGGCACTGCGAAAATTCTTAACTATGCCAGTCACTTGGGGTGTGATCTTGGAGAAATCTCTCAGTGCTGCATTTCCCTGCCCTTTCCATTGCCTTTTCAGTACTGATACGCAGTTAAAATTCCAGCTAATCCCATGTCTGTAATCAGCAGAGAAAGCAGGGCATGTCTCAAGTGTGATGTCAGTAAAGCACTGAGCGGAAAACTGCCTAAAAAGCAGCCAAGAGAAAACATTAGGCCCAAGGACTTTGGTGGAAAGTAGTCTTCCTGAATATGGCGCACTCTGTTTTCATAGTGAACAGGCAACAAGAGCCTGTGCTTTGTTGGGGCCTCTCAGCACTTTACTCTTATAAATAATAAACAGAATATATTTTCCTCCTGTGTAGGTTAGCAAACAAATGTGCCTCTGTTATCAGCAAGGATGCCATAATTGAGAGGCAGAGATTTGATGGAATACACATTCAAATCAGAATAAATAAAAACATAAGGAGGATTTCAAAACCTCTATTTTTGTGCTGGGTTTAATCTAAACCTTTAGCTATGGAATTTATTCATGATGTCTGTTGGCAAGCTTGGATTTATGTTTTCAGACGTAAATCCCACCCCACACTCTAACCTGAATCTGACTGTGCGACAGTACTAACAGGGTAACTTCTGGTTATCTTTTGTATTTCCCAGCATTTTGCCGTTTACTGCCCCTTTCTCAGCATAAGACTTTCAAACATTTACTTTGATACCCTGGCTTGGATTGCAAATGCACATCTCAGCGTGATGCCATTTGAGACTGAACTGAAAGGACTGCTGTAATAGTAATCTCGTTCACATTATTGTAGCAGAGATGCACCATACAAAGTATGCTGCTTGGAGGGAGAGGCCTTTTTAATGTGCCCTCATTCTCCAGTTGCCTCCCCTACACACACTTGGGATTAACAGTGTATTTTTACAGACTCAATTTGCTTGTTATTAGGGATATATATTTGGTGTATGTCTCAATATACATCTTTTGCTCATGTTTAAGAAACTTATAAAACAAATCAGCCACCCCATACATGGAAGTCCTCTAGAGAAATTGTTGAAGAGTGAGGTAACTCTACTCAGCAACCTGCTAACAGTCCAAGTTTGACAAGTTTGGAAGTTTGGAACATGAGGCTCTTTGAAGTGCATGGTCCTTTTCCCTTCTTCTGCCTTTCCCCCTTCCCTTTTTCTTCCTTTTTGTCCATTTTTTTCTTAAGTGAATGTAATCTTATCCTTACAAGTGAAATATGTTCTGTTTTCTTAATGTTTTCTGTTTTCTTTTTCTTTCACATTTTAGACACTCTGAAACTAATGCCCTTTTCTTAACATTTGTCTGCTTTGCTCTCATTTTAAGGCAAAACTTAATCCTGCTGTCAGATTTCAAAAGGTGCTCATGACTTCTGTAGTACTACTTTCACTCAAAATAATCTTGGAGAGTAAAATTTTCAAAGCAACATACATGAGTGGAACTACTCGTACCCACTGAAACTGAGTGGGAATTTGATATATAAACCCTTCATGTATTTTTGAAAATCCAAGCCTTGTAGTTTGTGGTTGCAAAAAAATAAGAAATTACTGCTTCTGTTCAAGATACTTATCCCAGTGTTATAATGATCCATTTTGAATGGTCTCATCTCATTTATTCCATTTTGTCTTACTTGAATAATAAATGCATGCTATAACAAGAAATTAACAAAAATTTCCCTAAAAATACAAGAATGTGATCAATTTTCCCTTCAATGCTATGCACTGTCTGCAAAAGTTTTCTAACTTAGTAAGGCAAATATAGGTTGTTAAATGTCAACCCAAGGGAGGGAATAGTGTTAATTTAAATGAAATAGGATTACAGACACCTCCTGAGAGAAGGGTATATATGAGAACCTGATTCTAAAGAGAAGATTGAAAATAATGTTCATGTAATATGGTTTTATTTCTGTTTTTTCATCATAGAGTCAAATTACTGGAAGTGTGGTGTGTTGTTTTTTTTAAAAAAAATCTCTCTTTTTTTTTTCTCTCTCTTCATTTTTGGGGGCCATGTGGGACCAGGATAAGTAGTGGAATTTGATGAGTGCCTTATCTACCTAAGGATGTTGGATGACAAAGAAAAAAGTACCGAGTGTTCAAAAAAAATATCCTAAAATCATTCAGATGAAGTAGCCAAAAATTAGCAAGTCCCTTCAGTGCATTCCAGTTAGCAAAGAAAGTGGGTTGTAGCTGTCTCTGGGGAGCTGGGAAGAAACCCACATTACTAATTTTAGTTTCTTTTTTTGGTTGTTTTTTTGTTTTTGTTTTTGTTTTTTTTTGTTTTGGTTTGTTTGGTTTTTTTCCTGGGCAAGAATAAAAAATGTAGAGGGCAGAAGATGGAAAAACAGTGGCTGGAAATTTACCATCAGTTTACTCTGTTACATATGTTTGGGTTTCCTTAGAAAGAGCAGAATTCTTGGAGTTCTTCAAAACTCAAGGGATTCCCCAGATCTGAGAGCAATCCAGCTGAGCAATTCCTGGGGGAGGAGAGACGACATGAAAGCTGCTGGCCACTGTTTCCACGCTGTTTTCTGAAGTGTCCCACTGCTGTGGTGACACTTCTGGTTATAGTTTCTGGGAACAAGGGGCTGCTGGCAACACTTTCTTCTTTACACTCCTTGTAATTCTGAGGGGGAGGTAAGGAGAGGAGTTGTTCTCCCCCTGGAGCAGGCCCGAAGAAGAGCAGCTGTCAGTCTGCACAAAGAACGTTGCAAAGTTGATGGTCCCTTCTCTACATCCCGTTTGGTTTTGCACACCCACCTAGAGACTAGTGTGTAACATGGAGGGTGTATTACTGATTATAATTGAACTGGTCTTTAAAAACCCTATGCAGTACCGTGTGATTGTAATTTCTGTCTCTGATAAGGTTGTTTATCCTCTTTTTCTTATTTATTGCTTGAGTGAACCTAATACATTTGAAATTATGTTTTAGAAGAAGTAAGATACTGTGCAACTAGTGGTATTTCACTGCAGAATAACCCCCAAAGGGATTTGTAATCCCCTGGTAGTAACATCATCTAATAGTGAGCCAAATTGAATAATAAGCTCAGCGCTATGAACACAGCTTCATATTCAACCTCATTCTGTTTCAGTTAGCATTGCCTAGTAATTAATTATTATTCTGTATTTATGCTATCAATGACACCCAGAGGCTGGCCTAAACACTCTTGAGCTGCTGGCGGCAGCAGCAGCAGTATATATGTGCAGATGTTTTGTTCCCCCTCTATAAATGTATGCTGTAGACTGTCTCTTAAAAGATTTGTTAGTAAGTTTTCCCTGTAGCTAAACACAAGAAGACAGTACACGCTGGACATCAGTCAAAGGCACACAGTGACTTGTAGCTTACTAATTACTATTAATGGTTACAGGATTTGGAATGCCCTAATTGATTTTGCCACTGAAAGTACAGTCTGTTAAATTGCTTGTCACCTTTGTTTCATCCTAGGTCTCATTGAGAATCTCATATGCAATTAACTGTAATTGCTATACTGTATTTATTCTAAAGTGCACAATACATTACTGTTTTGTTGCTTGGATCTCAAAATTGGGGAGTTAATTGCTTACAAAATTCAGTTCAACATACGGGGATCTTTGTGGTGAGGGATTTTTTTTTTTTCAGAGTAGAAAAATACTAAGATTTTAACATAGTTCATGTTCCAAACTCATAGTCCTCCTGTACCTGAAATCTCACTAACCTCAGAGAGAGTAACTTGTGGATGAAGATGTGATGGGTGAATCTCTGTTACTGACTTGTGTGGCAGAACGAGAGGAGTTTGCTTTGCTGCATGTCGCTCTGGTTGTAGGACCGAAACGTCCCGCTTATGCTGCTCCCCCCAGCAGAACTGCTGCCTGTTGCCAGTTGAAGGCACGCATCAGGCCAGCCCAGAGCGCTGACGGCAGGAGGACCCTGTGGCCACGCTGCCCAGCACTGGAGTCCAGCCCCAACCGTGGTTCCACCAGGAGGAAAACTACTTCAAATACACCCACCACGTGTCTCACTCCAGTGAGTACTGCCAGGCTCTGAGTATAGATACAAGGCAAATCTGCACCAAAAAGCGTTCTTCTCCCTCCCCCAATGCTGAATCACTAACGTGAGTCCATCCTATGTTACTGAGGAAGACTAGGGCTGAGGATGCTATAACAAATTGTAAGATGGAAGAATTGTTTTCTGCATATGGAACTGTACAGTAATTCTTGAAAGGAATATATTTCCCCTAAATACTCTAGGTTATAAGGTGGAAGAAGCACTGAATTGCTCACATGAATTCATCTGCCAGTTTAGCCTGGCAGTATTTTCTATTTAAACAGCCAAAGCTCCAGAATTTAAATGGACTGTCTAGAAACTTCAATAAAAGAGCGAGCTTTGCCAAGAAGTACTCTAGGACAGCAAAAAAGTGAGTGAAGCCCTTCCTACAGACAAAGCACAGGAATCTGCAAAATTTTCCTTCAGGGGAATGGAGAGCTGGTTGTCTCCTGATACCACCCAGGGTTTGGATGTTGGAGCACAGGTCTGTTTTTCAAGTTTAGACTGAGAGCGCCTGCGCTTTTCATTTCAGAGTGGATTAGTCGAGGAACAGCTAATCATAAGTTTCTTACTGTCCTTTTTAAAGAAGAGGATACTCTTTAATTCCTTGTATTATGAAACTAGCTGTTCCATTTTTTCTGGAGAAAATAATTTCAGGAGATAAGATACAGATCTAGCTAAATTAATTTAATTAAAGAAAATGCAAATCCAGTAGAATGAGTGTGCAGATTCTACTTGCTGCAAGCACAAAATCTCTCCAAGAGTCTGGATGTTACAAATAATGACAATAATTGTACATCTAAAATATTAGAAATACCTTCAGTCAGAATGTAGGACGAAAACAGAGACTATTTGATTTGAATTTGTTTTACCTACTGCAAGTGAAAAGACAAGCCTAAATATCATGGGCTGATTTCCAGCACATTCAGACTATTTCAGAGCTTTCTTTTAATCCCGTTAATTATTTTGCTATTCTCCATTCAATTACTTATCAGATTAAAAGTCTTATATAATACGTAAAATGGTGTTTCGCTAATGAAAGATTACTGCAGAGGTTGCTTAAGAAGAAAGCACAGCAAGATGGAAATCTGCAGAATTCCAAGTTAAAAGAAGCTATAAACTTCGATAGCAATTACACCTACATGTGTATCCCACAAGAAGATCGGATATATTACATGGGGTATGAAGACTACTACAAATCTTTACTGTAGGAGTTGTTCAGGATTGTACATAAATGCCATTGCTTGGGTTTTCTGCTTAGATCTTCTAACACTGTTATATTTCTCTAAACCTATGTTTCATTTTTTTTATTACAGATGTTGATCGTAATTGCTTTTTGTCGTATTTCAGGCTTCTGGGATCTACTCTGAAAAAAAAAAAAAACCAAACCACTTTTGTTTTACAACCTGAGAAGGGATGCTCAGCAATCCGTTTATGCTGCGGAGTATGATGACACAGCTTTTAAGTTGTCTGTACCACTTCCTTCCTGTAGAAGTCTGTTCATTGTGTCGGCACTTTAAGTGTGGTGGCAATATGCCTGTGTCTCACAGAAAGCAGGTGCATTTGGAGAGATGACAGCTTTCTCAGAACTCAATTATTTAATTAACTCATTTAGAGCTAGATTATTTGAAAAAGCCGTACCATCTGTTTAATGGTCAAAATCCTGCTTGTGTGCTAAGCAATGATGATTAAACTGTCTGCATCTCTTTCTATTTAGTTGCATGCTGTTTCACTAGAAGCAACTGGAAAGCTGCTAGACTCAAAATTAGAAGTGAGAAGATCCAGGTTCCATTTATAACTTTTCAATTGATTTACCTAATTTCACCTTGAGCAACCATGCTGCATCTTGGTTTATGTTGCCCGTTTGTAAAAAGACATTGAAATAACTTTCACATTTATAGGAGGAAGGGAAAAGCTACTTAGTGCTAAACAGTTTAATCATTGTGAGAATTTAACAGCTTTGTTCTACAAGCTACTTGGTAATGTGGATACAAAATACTACAAACAATTCTTCAAATATCCATTAGGGTTTCTAAACACATTTGTTGCACTGTTTACATTCTATTAACATTTGTCACATGCAGATTTTAACTGTGTATGTCCAGACACTTGGAGGGAACACATGCAAAATTTTAATGCTTTCTAGCAGCTTTTATGAATAAGCCTTGATTTAAAAAAAAAAAAAATTCTCATCCTATCAGCAATGGCAACATTACTAATTAGTTAAATAAGGACAGAAAGCTGTTGTTTATGTCTCAGCAGAGGTCTCTATGCTGTTAAATAAAGACAAAATCTGAAAAAAAAGATAGCTTGAAAATTTCTCTTAAAACTCTTAAATATGTCTTTCTTGTAAAAATCTTGATTTGCATTTCTTTTCCCATTCATATGATATTTGAAATTACTGCAGGAAAACACTGTTAGTTGATGGACAGTAATGATGAATACACCATGCTTCAGAGAGGTAGTCTGAAGACTTTGACAAGAAGGGTGTCGGGCAACCCCCTGTCTTAATCTCTCCTGAATAGTTACACTCCTGTGCATACACTAAGCCTGCATCTAGCTGCTAGTAAAAATCAGGGTATCCTAGGTGCGCAGAGGGTTTCTTTTGTAATTCTGACATCACTGTGATGAGACATCAACTGATGACTTTTTCATAGAATCATAGAATAGAATCATTAATGTTGGAAAAGACCCTTAAGGTCATTGAGTCCAGCCGTTAACCTGTCACTGCCAAGACTACCACTAAACCATGTCCCTTAGTGCCACATCTACACATCTTTTAAACACCTTCAGGGATGGTGACTCAGAACCTGTATGATGAAGGAGGGAAGCTTTTATTTGGCAATGCTTTCTCACACACCTCATCACAACTCAGTCAAAACAGTGTGAGGTCCCGACAGTAAACTGTGGCTCCAGTCTTACAGATCTGAGAGTTGTCCCTCTCAATATCTGTTTTACTCATGAGGATTCAGTAATTTTTTAAAAAAACCCACCAGAGCCCTAGAGGCAACATTATTTATTAAGTCAGTGGTCACTTTCTATGAATTTAATATATACTTTAGAATCTTAGCTTTCCAGGCATGCTGATATATCTTAGACTTAGGATGTACACATGCGAGTATGTATATCGGAGGGGAGGGATGGAGTGAGGGAGAAACGTTTGAACACACAAAGCAATGTAAATCGGTATGGGGCCATCTGCCTGCATCTGCGGTGTTTGTAAAGTGGGGTGTGTGAACTGCTCCTGTTCATGATCGTTGAGGGATGTAGATCAAAACCTCCAGGATACTTTAAAAATGTTATGTTAGGTCTTTAATTGTTGAACATTTTTAGATGCATTGCAGTAACACCCTTCTTCACAGTGGTTGATACTGTTAAATAGGGTTCAACAGGCAGCCATTGCTATAAATCATTTCTTGTATGAAATGATCCTTTCACTGACCTTAGAGCCTCTGGTGCTCACAAGTGGATGTTTCCTTATTTGTGCAAAAAGGCTCACGGTGTTTCTTAAATATCTAAAATAAAAACACTTTTGCTTTTCTTAGGTGCAAAATGCACCACGAGGCCCTTTGCAACCTTTGAAATCTCCAGACAGATGCAAAGATAATATATTCAGTTAAGTTACTATGAGCCTTAAAACCCTGAAATGCTGAAGTGTTAGTATCTTGACCTTTATGTCAAGATGAATGAAAAACAAATTAACTTCTGACTGAGAAGGCCTTTCTGAAGGATTTTGTTTGTTATTACATATAGGTAATAGACTTACATCTAGATTTCAGAGTAGATGGTCACTTCACTGATCAGATAGTAAATTAATGCTAAAATGCACTATTCTGCTTTATTATTTTCTTGATTTTTTCTTTAATCTATTATGGCTCAATGAAAGTGCTTAGATCAGCAGCTGTAGAGAGTAAAGCCCTGAATTCTATATTTAAAGGGTGCTTTATAAAAAAGATGGGGACATACCTTTTAGTAGGGTCTATTGTGACAGGACAAGGGGTAATGATTTTAAACTAAAGGAGGGTAGATTCAAACTAGATAGAAGGACAAAAATTTTTACAATGACAGTAGTGAAGCACTGGCACAGGCTGCCCAGAGAGGTGGTGGATGCCCCATCCCTGGAAACATTCAGGGTCAGGCTGGACGGGGCTGGGAGCAACCTGATGTAGTTGAAGATGTCCCTGCTCACTGCAGGGGGGCTGGACTAGATGGGCTTTAGAGGTCCCTTCCAACCCAAACCATTCTGTGATTCTATGGATTTATCCCTACAGTCAGCTGTAGTACAGCAAGCTGCCTGCCAGCTTGCTGTTCAGTGAGAATGCCGCGTATTTGGACACCTCCTGCATGATATGAAGTAAGAATACCAACAGGTCTCAGAACGTAACTGTTGGCCATGAAGATGTCCTTTTCAATATCAAAACTTCAATGCTTTCATTTCTGTAACCCAGTGCACAGTTGGGTACACTCACTGAAACAACAGAATTATATTCTAGTGCCTTCTTCTCAGTAACAATACTGGGTCCATTAATCTGGGATGGGTGGGCACCTGTCACTACTACACTGTGTTCAATATTTGCTTTGTTGATTATAATTACAGTATTTCAGCTTTCCTCTCCATAAAACTAGTTAAATACAAAAAGAAAAACCCCTCAAGCTGTCTAGTTTCAATTTTACATTCACAACTAAGTACAACATGAAATTGTGTAGTTCATAGGAAAACGTCAAAGAGTTGTTGCTACTAGTTCTTTTTACAGATTCCTTCTAATATAAGGAATGTTTTGCATTTACAATTACACCCAGGAAAGGAGAAGTCCAGATTTGTTCTATTCTTAAACAAAGCATACATTATTTAGTAAATACTTTGCAAAAATAAGCAATTTGAAGTTCTCCTTTATATTTGGATTTGCCAAAAATAGGAAGGCTTCCAAGAGCATCCTCAGGCTTAAAATAATCACTTTCTAGGAATGAAAAAGCAGAAGAGCAGTCTGAATTATAATTTTTCGTCAGATCTGTTTCTCAATTCAATCCTCTAGCCATTATATTTTTAAATCATTTCACCTTAGGTTTTCTTGGGTTTCTGCTCTTAGTTTCTCTGTTTTCATATCTGTTCTACAATTTCCTCTTAGACAGCTTTTTAGACAGACTAGATGTCCAGAATTACCCACTAGTAATTGTCCGTAGAAGCCTTGAACTTGTTTCTTTTGCTCTCTGGAGATGAAGAGGAGTGTGGATGGGAAAGAAGTATATTTTGTGTACTTTTTCTAACAGTAAATTCATAGTAAACTTTTTTTTTTTAATATATAAAATGGGAACCCTAAGTTCACAAAGAACAACGGATATGTAATACATTCACCATGGCTAATTTTCTGAAATACTTTCTAAAAAAAAAAAAAAAGTCAGTGTGAGCATTACAGTTCATCTGGCTCTTCATCTGAAAAGGATAAATGGATAAATGCTTTCAAAGCTGTCTTTATTTCCCTTTATGCCAACAGCTCCCTCCTAAAAGAAAAATCAGGCTATTCAATCAGTTTAACAAGCTAGTGGTTTGTGCTCATTTACTTTTCAGGAAGAATATTGTGTAACAAGTCCAGGACAATCAATTAACATGAAGTAGTCCTACCGAGAGCAGTTTGAGAATATTGTAAACCATCTTTTTAGTCTAGATATTACGTAGAGATGAGAGTGAAGTCATTCCGGGAGTTGGGGGGAAACTAGCAAACTAAAAAACAGATATAAACATCTCATTAGGTTCATGAAGGTCAAGATAAGTAATAAATTTCCTCTTTATCCATATCAGTCTATGCAGGCAACTTTCCTGAAGTCCCCTATGAGGTTTCAGCACTTGTAGCAACCTTTTCATGATCTGCCAGTGTACAGAAAGCAAATAAATTTTAGCTCTTCCTTAAATGTAAAGCAAGGATTGTAAATATTGAACCACTGTGGTGTGCCAAAATCCCATAATAAAGGCTGAGAGTAGTTGACTCTGAAAAGGAAGCTAATGAAATAATTGACCTCATTTCCATTCCAAGCAATCTGACTTTAAAGAGAAGCTTGCCTTTTTATTCTGCTTAAATTGCCCAGAAGAGTAATGCTGTTATCTCATTTCTTACATATTTGTTGCCTAAAAAAAACCCCAAATAACGAAAGTAAGGTTCAAAAATGGATGGGTTTTTTTGTTAGGTTATTCAAAATGAGAAAGGCTAATCGTTTCCACTGGGCATAAGAAAATTAAAGGGACAAGTAGCCAACTGGTAGATGAAATCCGGTGCTTCCAATAGAAAAGAAAATGAAAATTTGAAAGAAAAATATATAGATTTGTTCTAGAACTACATGAGCAATATAACTCCTATATATCATTATGGCTAGTTCTGTGAAAGTATTTTTTCATTATATTACATCATATTCATCATATTATTAAATGTATGTGTATATATGTATTTACTTATACATATCTTTAGATATGAATGTGAAACTTTGCTAAAGGTCCAACAGCCCTTTAAACCCTCCAGTGGTCTGTCCACATCTCTCACCATCCTTTAAAGTAATTTAATTCCATAAATTCTCCCACCAAAAGAAAGTCAATTAGTGAAACATTTTGATAGGTACTTTTTGGAGGGGTTTTCCCCTGGAAAAATTGTGCCACAAACAGGATGAAAATGAAAGGAATTTGTTAAAATTTTTCAGAAAATGTTCTTAACTCATTATTATTTTTTATAACATATCTCTGTAACTATTGAGCAGTTTAGTGCAATATTACTGTACGGTTTTATACAAGTGGGAAATGAAATGCTTCTCTGTCATTTCTTTTAGTGCTCTCAAACGCTTCTTTACTATTTACTGCAATTTACTGGGCTTTCAAGGACTATGATGGAATTCAGAGCTTACTGGCATGGTTCAAATAAGCTGTTTGCTCTTCTTCCATAACCTAGGGATTTCCTGCTACTGGCTGTATATTGCAGAAATAAATGTCCATTTCTCTTCATTATTATTCATAGGGTCATAACATTCAAGATTAATGTATGCTCTGATGGCTTATTCATTAAAATGTTCACAAATCTTGAAAGTTTCATACCTTCTAACACACACAATTTGTCCAAAAATTGTACTGGAAAGCATGGTTATTCTTTGTCCATTCTTTGTCATTCTTTTCTCTATTAGAACCTTTCATTCTGCCAGTGAGGGAGCATGCACAGTATTTGCCAAAGGCCAACTAGTCACTTTCTGTGACTAGATGAGAAGTTTAATTCTTCAATAACCCTATGAGCTACTATCTTCCATAAAAAAAAAATGAATAACATTTTGCAAATTATTAATCAGCAACTCAGTTCACTTTGTGAATGATCCTACAAGAAAAAGGAAAGTTGAAGTATATCATATTATTTATTGTAGGCAAATAATTAATCTGATTCTATTTAGCACGTCCCAAGAAGGAGCAGAGAAAGTGGGCGGGTGGAAATAATGCATTATGGCTCTTGACTACAGTCACGGTAACTTGTAACTCTTACAAAGCACAGCTATTCAGTTTTTGCTCTACGAAGGACCTAACAGGCCTGATGGTTGTATGAATTTGCAGTATAAATGTATACCTCAAAAATTACTTTCCCACTCAGCTTCCCCTTTTAGCTGACAAGCTACAAATGTGTCTCAAATGCCAAATGGCTTTTAGAAAATTTCCTATTCATTCACTCCAGCTATGTTTTCTGTCCTGAAAATGCAGCACCCAAGCTGATTCTGCGTAACAGGATGCTGTCGAGCCATTTAAACCATCTCCATGTCATGTTGCACATAGAGTACTTGACAGTCTGGCACGGCATCTTTAAAACTGGTGTCCTCTCTTAATGTTATTATTTACATTTTTTATA
>JMFS01000206.1:0-25908 GCA_000699545.1 Podiceps cristatus | reverse complement strand
AAGAGTACCAGTCCCAAGACAGAGCCCTGGTTCCTAGCTTATCACAAGTCTGGTGTGTCATATTCTGTTAAAGAGGATATGGTTGAGTATTTATAAAAGTAATTTGATTTTGCTGTCCTGAACATTCCACATGGCTACAACTGGGATCCCCTTCAGATTCCTCATCCCTTGGAGAAATGAGAGCGTTCAGGCTAGGGAAGTTTCTCAATTGATGAAGAAGGAAGATGATAGACACAGCAAGACTGCAAATTTGCAGTATCTTGTGGAAAGCAGAGTAGCTGCATGCAGCAGGGAGTAAATCTAAATCTGAGCCAAGTCTCAGAGACCATGAAAAGAAAGCTTCTTAGGAACAAAGATGGGACTACATGGAGTTTTTCAACCTAGAAAGACACTAAAAACTTCTGGATTAGAAAGCAAGGTGAGAGAAGTGGCCCACAATACATGGGTAATAGTTAGTCTCTAACAGATACAATTTTATTTTAATGTCTCACCCAGAAAATCTGAGTTGTTCTATCTAAAGAATAGCTTTCCCTAGTTTATTTCTGTACTCTAAAAACTCGAATGGCAGCTTTTTGGTGGTTTAGGAAGCACTTGCTTTAAGGAAAAGGGGAAGGAAGTTTCACTTTAATGTATTGTAATTCCATCACAGCATCCCACAGTATAAAACACACACCACCATAGACTGTCCATACTCTCAGTTCCTGTGCTTGCCTAGATCCTAGGCTATCTGGAAAGAGAACAGGGAACCCACTCCCTTATCACTAGACATAACTGGTTATAAGCAAACATGCAGGAAATGGTGAGGGTTTGCAAAGAATAGTACATCAAGCTCTGGTCCTACAGATGTGATGCATCAGGGTTTTTCAAATCTTAGAAATTTCTTGTTAGATAATTTAGATTTATTTTAATTTTACACCTCTTTAAAGCAGTATTGCTTTTCAGATCAATCTATGGCTTTAATCCAAGAAAGTTTTATTCAGAGGGAAAAGAAATTTAGTGGTAACATTAGCTACTCTCTCTTGTACATGCTTAATATGAGGGTTAGCTTTTGGCAGCACACAAGGACTATATACAGGTATAGCAATCTGACATTCATGTTCATTATGAAGCTAGAATAACTGTCCACTCTTTCAAAATGAACTGTGGTATAGCTAGCTATGAATGAGCTGAACTACCTGTATCTTCAGCATTAGGGAAAAGAATTCCCTTTCTTTGCTGTAACAGCATCTTCCATGAGCCATTGGGCAGCTTGGGCCTAGGTCTGCAATATAAGTCGCTTTATTCAAACAATTGTCCATGGGAAGTAATATTCATGTAGTCACATGTCAATGTATTTGAACGATCAGTGACACAGACATCAGCTGTAAATTCTGTCTTTGAATTTAAATCTTTAGTCATATTATGTAACTCAATTAAATGCATAGAAAATGTGCCTGCAAATGTTAAAATGTTGATAATAATCTAATGTATTTTAAGAGCTTTTATTCAGATGCCTAAAAATGTTGACAGTAACATCTAAAAATATTGCAAAATATATACATTTAAGGTTCTGTTGACTGTAAATTGCAAAATACTATTTATATTTAATAGTCAAGCTATTCTCAAAGTATTGAAATAGCTTTGAATTACTTTATTAATTTAGAAGATATCTATGTTTCAAGGTTTTCAACATATTTTCTGTGCAGCATTCTATCAGAATTCAAATTTGATTTTTTGTTTGCCATATTAATGGGATTAAACCAAATAGATTATTTTGTTTCTCTTCCAAATTGTTGCTGACTGTTTTCATGTCACTTCATTTATAGCCAAAAAAAAAGGCAAGTGAATCAACAGCTATTGCACTTGATGGATCAGCCAGCAGGGCTTGATTTTACACAGACAGATGGTATGTTGCCGCTAGAGATAGACTGTTCCACCTGCACAAATAAGCTTCCATTAGCCTTGAACCAGATGATTCCCCAGTATACTTGTTGTAGAGGAAAATATTGTATTGACCATCTTACACGGACTGAATCAAGAATATGATAATTAAAATATTAATAGTATTTTTAGTCTCCTTGCATTTAAAATATTATTTTTGTCTTCAGTCCAATTCTAATCTTTCTGATGACTTTTAGGGTCTTATTATTTGTAGTTCAGTGTGCACTCGCAGCCCAGAAAGCCACCCATATCCTGGTCTGCATCAAAAGAATCGTGGCCATCAGGTCAAGGGAGGTGATTCTGCCCTTCTACTCCACTCTCATGAGACCCCACCTGGAATATGACATTCAGCTCTGGGGCTCCCAACATAAGAAATACATGGACTTGTTAGAGCGAGTCCAGAAGAGGTCTACAAAGATAATCAGAGGGCTGGAGCACCTCTCCTAGGAAGACAGACTGAGAGAGTTGGGGTTGATCAGCCTGGAGAAGAGAAGGCTCTGGGGAGACCTGATTGTGGCCTTCCAGTACCTAAAGGACAGGGGTCTACAGGAAAGGTGGAGAGGGACTTTTGACAAGGGCATGCAGTAATAGGACAAGGGGTAATGGCTTTAAACTGAAAGAAAGTAGACTGAAATTAGAACTAAGGAATAAATTCTTCACTAGGAGGGTGGTGAGGCACTGGAACAGGTTTTCCGAAGAAGTTATGGATATCCCATCATTGGAAGTGTTCAAGTACAGGTTGGATGGGGCTTTGAGCAACCTGTTGTAGTGGAAAGTGTCTCTGCCCAAAGCAGGGGTGTTGGAACTAGATGATCTTTAAGATCCTTTCCAACCCAAACCATTCTATGACTCTGTGATTCAAATGTTTCAATGCAATAGCACAGAGATTAGCACTGTTTTGTTTGAGGACTGAAGCACTGCAAAAAACAAGATTCTTTCAAAGTCTGCCTTAGAAGCTTTTGTATGTTTTGTTCCTTCTGTAGAAGAAGAAAGTTGTTATGCTGTGCCCAGTTTTTGTCCCCCAGATCAAAAGGGACAGAAAGAAACAGGTCTAGCAGGAAGTATACCAAGATGGTCAGAAGCCCAGAGAAACATATCATACAAAAAGAGGTTGAGGGATTCAGGTTTGTTCATACTGGTGAAAAAGAAGTTAAGGGATGGTCTAGCGATGACCTACAGCTAATTGAAGAGCAGTTACCAAAATAACAGTCAAACTCTTCTCATTAGTATAGATGATGCAACAGGGTGAAACAGAGAGAGATCATGTCTTTGGAGGTTCAAGTTAGATATTAATAAAAACATTTTTCTCAGGCAGTGCAGCACTGAAACTGGAAATCCAGAAAGGTTGTGCAATCTCCATTTGTGAAGGTTTTCCAGATTCTTCTAGAAAAATTCATAGCTGCCCTGATCTGCTGATGATTGTAATCCCACAGTTAGTGGGAGACTGTACTTTATGACCTCCAGACATTCCTTCTAACCAGTGTTTCTATGACTCTCTAAGATCTACAGTAATAATTGTGTTTATGAAGGCAATAATCCTCTTTGGATAAATAAGATCTTTTATATGTTTTCAAAACTGGTAATACTATTTACCTCCATTGTGCATGAGGAAACTGGTGAAAGCCATTGCCTGTGCTCTCAGAAGTTTCCTGATTTTTAAATACAGGTCTATTTTAGGCACATATTCTTACTTTTACAGAGTTCTTTCCACTGTAAAATCACTACTTACTATTAAAAAATAAATCATAAATAGGATCCTCATTTACTTTTGCTATAAAAGCTGGTGTCATTCCAAGTAAGTATGTAATTGTAAAATACTAATTGTATGTAATTGTAAAATACTAGTTGTTTTATTCAGCATTAAATAGTAATTAAACATTACTTATGATATTATAGAATCATAGAATCATAGAATGTTTTGGGTTGGAAGGGACCACTAGTGGTCATCTAGTCCAACCCCCTGCAGTGAGCAGGGACACCATTACCTAGACCAGGTTGCTCAGAGCCCCATCCAACCTGGTCTTGAATGTTTCCAGGGATGGGGCCTCCACCACCTCTCTGGGCAACCCGTTCCAGTGCTTCACCACCCTCATTGTAAAGAATTTTTTCCTTACCTCTAATCTAAACCTACCCTGTTTCAGCTTGAAACCATTACCCCTTGTCCTATCGATTATTGTCATATAATAAATAACTTCAAAAATTAGACTGTCACATCTTAAAATAAAAGAGTTACAGGTATTCTGTACCTTTGTGGATCTGGTCATAATCAGTAATTCTCTGGCTTTGAATATATTAGATCTGAACTTCTTTAGATTAATTGTATCTTTTACCTTTGTATATAATGTAATAAGAAATATTAATCTAATGTAGTAATAAATATTGTTTAGTCTTGAAAACATGAAGATAATTTATTTTCATTTCATTTAGAATATTAAGATTGTTCTTCACCTGAAAAATGTGGGAAAAAGCAAATTATTCCAAGATCTAGACTGTTTAAGGTAAATACTAAAATGAACACCACAGAACATAAAAATTAGGTGCTTCACCTGACCAGGAAAGGCTCAATGATCTAAATTAGTCAGTCTTTCTAAATAGCCAGTAGAATTTGTTATCCATGTTAAAAAATAAACAAAGAAGGCTTCACATTGGCATGATAACCATCTAGATGTAGCTATTATGAATGTATCTGAAATCCTGTCCTTTTTGTTCCTTGGCTTGCCTCTGTTATTTAGAAGATTGAGAATAAATGAGTGGAATTCTGCCTTCTACATGTAAGTACTTTCTTATGATAACATTTGCTCATCTCCACAGGAACTATTATATCACTGCTATGCTCTTTTTCTAAAAGATAATGACTAGAACTGAACCCAGGGTATGCATATGCTGACTAATATGCTGACATTAAAACATGGTTAGTATTGTATTTATTTTACTCTGTCATCTATTTTTGTTTATGCAAGCAATCTTGTTATTATAACTTAGTATCTCTAATTCTCTGTTTATAAATATGTCTATTTCTTCTCTTATAAAGTTTCCTTTGTAGAATTTCCACTTACCTTGATATTTTTTCCCAACACATGCTTTCTTCTGATCAAAGCAATTTTTATTTGTTTGTTTGCTCTTGTGTTTTGTTTGCAAGGAAAAAGTCTCATCAGATTTGAGAAACTATAAGTCAGCAATTACTGAAGGCAACTAAATATTTCACTCTGACCTAGAATGTTTAAAAAAAAGAAAAGAAAGAAAGAAAGAAAGAAAGAAAGAAAGAAAGAAAGAAAGAAAGAAGACCCAAATATGAATGAGCTTTATAAATAATTTACTTTGAATCAGGGCATCATTATCAGAACTCATTTCTAATCACAAAATACTGATCTTAATGTAATATCCTGATTCATATTTAGTTAGTCATCATCTGTATCATTCTACCACCTTTAGGTGCAGAGTTGTTCATGGAGAGTGTTCATATACATGCAGTTTGCATGTGAGGGTTTGTATTTAATCTATATATGTTTGTATATATTTGTATATGAGACTATTCCATGTTTTAGTTGTAGAATACATTAGCTAATCTGGTGCACTAGAAATAAAATAGTTCATTAATAAAATAAATATGCTGTATTTCTAGGAAGTTACAATATACTGTAAATTGCATTGGATACCTGGACAGTAAAAGAGATTGATGGACACATTAGAAGCAAATACACCACTGTAACCAAATAACTGGAACTCCACTGCTCAACTTTCCTCTCCCTACTCCTCTCCAAGGAACACATCAGTGTTACTTCATCATACATCATGCTATTTCTAGAGAGGAAGGATATATAATGATGCATAGTTATATGTTTGTGTACTTCCTAATGCATAGATGGATGTAGGTAGAAAGATAACTTTCACATAAATATGTAATTTAATCATAAAACAAATTAAAAAAATAATTGTAACAAACTCATAATGACAGGAAAAAATGGAAGAAACTGATGATGAAATAAAAATTGTATCTTACTTAAAGGACAGCAATCTCTTCTAGAAAATATGCTCATTTTTCAAAAGACAGGTAAACAAATGTGGTAGTGTAAAACATTATCAGTGAGTACGCTTTAAAAGGAAATGGATGCATGGCTTTAAAGGGAAGAAATTGTAAAACCTGATTCACCATTGCTCCAATGCCTGTGCATCTATATTTACTTTGATAAAGCAAAGCTGGTGTAAGTCTGAAATAATGAATAGCTGGATCATGCTCTTCATATGAACTGATGTTCTTACAGATTCATGAGAGAAACAAAGAGCTCAATTTATTTAGCTTACCAAAATAAATGTTAGGAAGCAATTTAATTGAAAGAATTTTAGTATCTTCAAGGGGAATTGATTTCTGATACTAAAAGGCTTTTTAACCTAGCAGACAAAAGTGTAACTAAATCCAGTGGCTGGAAGCAGGTTAGAAACAAAATCAAATTGAAGGTATGATACAAGTTTTTAACCATTTTTGATGATTAGGTAGTATAGCAAGTTAATGAAAATGTAGAGAATTAGCATTGAATATTTAAAATCCAGATCAGAAACCCTTATCAGAGCTACATTCTCAACCAACCAGGGCTTTTAAGGACTGTAATACATTGCATTTGCATGGCAAGTTTTTGGTAGTGAGGGGGGCTACAGGGGTGGCTCCTCTAAGAATCAGAATAACTAATACTAGATCACCTGGGATCAGAAGTTATATCCAGATGAGACAAAGAACACAATATCGTCTTTACCTCTTTTTCTCATTGACTGCAGCACACATGCTGCTGCGTGTTGGAAAAAATGCTTATGAATAATTTCTGTAGCAGTTGCCCTTCAGATGAGTTACACCCTGCACAGAAAATTTTGTCTAATCACTATGGATATCATCTATATCTTAGCAATCCCCAGGCACCTGCTCAGTTCTACCTTTTTGTAAGCTGAAATAAAATTCTTATTGCCTTAGTAGCCCTGATACCAGAGGAATTGTTTCAAAAGCCAGAGCTATTTCAGAACCTGTTTTGTCTTTTAGAAAAAAATGGTCCAGACATATTTAGATATATGTCTATCATCACTGATAAGAGGGGATACACCATCATTGTATTTGGAGAACAGTTGCAAATCCAGTAAGTCTGCCTGCCATTGTGCATCTACCTCTGCCACAATCACTTTCTTTATTTTTAAGTGCTTTTTTGCAGCTTTGAGTAAACTGGAAGCATCCTAGTTTGCAAAACAGATTGCCACTTGGCTTCCATTCAGATTGGCAATCCACCTTTTAGCAGTTTTAGAAAGGGGATTTATACCCAAAACTACCCACCTCCCTAGGAGCATCATGAATCTCTTTTAACAACAGTGATGTTGTAGACATGTTTACTGACAAGCTGCTACTACACACATGTACAAAATGAAACAATGGAAAATCAGTTTAATTCTAATACATAGACAATTTTCAACAGGGTATGGAAAGAATTGTCTATCAGTCAGCCATCTCCAGCCTTCCTTTGAACATTGGTATCACTTCTGTGTCTATTCTCCTTTCTTCAGCTGCTGCACAGGGACACAAACAAGTCACAGCACATTTCTGGCATCTCCCCTCCTCAATCAGTCAGCTGGAGCTTTTTGAAACTTTATGTAAGGTCACTGACCTAAGGATAACACAAATAGCACCAGCTTGCATACCATAATGGTCTTACAGGTAGTTGTAACACACCCAAAACTATGGACAAAGGGAGCTCTCGCAGATGACCCATCCTCTCTGTGTGACATCTAGAAATCCAGTTTGTGGTTTATAAATCCATTTGCTGGTTCTCCTGGTTCTTGTGTTGGTTTAGAAACTCAAGATCTTTTTCTCATTGACCCCATGTACACTTTCTTCTGAAGTTGAAATTTTGTTTTCTTTTTCCATTTTCGCAGTGTTGCCTGTGTCTGCAGCACCATGCAAAGTCCAAAGTCTGCCCCAGTAATACCACACAGACATCCTGTTGGGCTGGGCCCAGACACTGGGGCCTCTCACTCCAGCTCACAGGATCAGTCTCTCCTTTGTATATAACAGCCGTATTCCCTCCCCACTTCTTGTGCACCCCCAGCCTACTTGCTGGTGGGGTGGTGTGAGAAGCAGAAAAGGCCTTGACTCTGTGTAAGCACTGCTCAGCAATAACGAAAATATCCCCGTGTTATCAACACTGTTATCAGCACAAATCCAAAACACAGCCCTATAATGGCTACTATGGAGAAAGTTAACTCTATCCTAGACAAAACCAACACACTGTGTTTATGAAAAGCAGCAATGACTGTTCCTTAGCTGCCTCCCAAGATGCAAACTAGAGGGCCAGTCACTTTGTGAGTAGAGAAGGCTATAGAACCCTTCACAGCCCTCCAGGGAAACCTGCACATTCAACTGCCCCTCTGAAATGCCTGTACATCAATGCGTGCAGCATGGGGAATAAACAGGTTGAACTAGAGATCTGTGTGTGGTGGCAGGGCCATGATCTCATTGCAATTGCAGAGACGTGGTGGGGTAGCTTATATGACTGGAACACTGTCATGGGTGGCTACGTGCTTTTGAGGAAAGACAGGCCAGCAAGGAGAGGTGGTCGAGTCACTATCTGAGAGAGCAACTGGAATGTATTGAGCTCTGCCTAGGGGTGGATGATGAATGGGTAGAGAATTTATGGGTAAAGATTAAGGGACAGGCTAACATGGGTGACAATGTTGTGGGTGTTTACTACAGGCCATCCTATCAGGAAGAGGAAGTAGACGAGGCCTTTTACAGGCAACTAAAAGCAGCCTCATGATCACAGGCCCTGGTTCCCATGGGAGACTTCAACCACCCTGATATGTCCTGGAATGACAACACAGCCAGGAAAGCAAAGTCCAGGAGGTTCCTGCAGATCACTGACGACAACTACTTGTTGCAGATGGTGGATGAGCCTAGGAGGGGAGGAGCACTGATGGACCTGGTACTAACAACAAAAGAAGGACTGGTTGGGGATGTGAAAGTTGGGAGCAGCCTTGGGTGCAGTGACCATGAAATGGTCATGTTCAGGTTCCTGCATGGACAAAGTAGAGCAACAAGTAGGATTACTACCTTAAACTTCAGGAGAGATGATTTTAGCCTCTTCAAGGACCTAGTTGGAGGAATCCCATGGGTTACAGCTCTAGAAGGTAGGGGGGCCCAAGAGAGCTGGCTAGTATTCAAGAACCACTTCCTCCAAGCTTAAAATCAGGGCATCCCAACAAGTAGAAAATCAAGCAAAGGAGTCAGGGAGCATGAATGCCTTCTTTGCTTCAGTCTTTACTGCTGAGGCTGGCCCTCAGGTATCCCAGACCCTGGAGTTAAGAGAGAAAGTCTGGGAAAAATAAAATTTTACCCTGGTTGAGGTGGATCCGGGTAAATATCTTTTAGCCAAGCGGGACACCCACAAATCCATGGGTCCTGATGGAATGCACCCATAAGTGCCGAGAGAGCTGGCAGATGTTATTGCCAAGCCACTCTCCATCATCTTTGAAAAGTCATGGAAATCAGGAGAGGTGAGTGAGGACTGGAAGAAAGCCAGTGTCACTCCAGTCTTCAAAAAAGGCTTCCTTCAAAGAAGATCTGGGGAACTACAGGCCAGTCAGCTTCATCTCCATCCCTGGAAAGATGATGGAACAGCTTACTCTGGACGCCATCTCCAAGCATGTGGAGGAAAAGAAGGTTCTTGAGAATAGTCAACATGGGTTCACCAAGGGGAGATCGTGCTTGACCAACCTGATAACCTTCTACGATAGCGTGTCTGGCCAGGTGGATGAGGGGACAGCAGTGGATGTTGTCTGCCTTGGCTTCAGTAAGGCTTTTGACACTGGCTCCCACAACACCCTCCTAAGTAAGATTAGGATATGTGGGGTAGATGAGTGGACAGTGAACTATATTGAAATCTGGCTGAATCACGGAGCTCAGAGGGTGGTGATCAATGGTGCAGAGTCTAGTTGGAGGCCTATAGCTAGTGGTGTTCCCCAGGGGTCAGTTCTGGGTCCAGTCCTGTTCAATATATTCATCAATGACCCGGAAGAAGGGACAGAGTGTTCCCTCAGCAACAAAACTGTGAGGAATGGCTGAAGGCTGTGCTGCCATTCAGTGTGACCTGGACAGGATCAAGAGCTGGACAAGAGGAACTAGATGAAGTTTATCAAGGGCAAGTGTAGAGTCCTGCACCTGGGGAGGAACAACCCTGGGTATCAGTACAGGTTAGGGCTTGACCTGCTGGAAAGCAGCTCCGGGGAAAGGGACCTGGGAGTCCTGGTGGACTACAAGCTGCCATGAGTCGGCAGTGTGCCCTTGTGGCGAAAAAGGCCAATGGTATCCCGGGGCACATCAAGAAAAGTATGGCCAGCAGGATGAGGGATGTTCTCTTCCCCCTCTACTCTGCCCTGGTGTGGCCCCATCTGGAATCTTGTGTCCAGTTCTGCGCACCCCAGTTCAAGAGAGACAGGGAGCTACTGGAGAGAGTTCAGAGGAGGGCTACAAAAATGATAAGGGGACTGGAACTTCTCTCTTATGAGTCCAGGCTGAGAGACCTGGGACTGTTTAGCCTGGAGAAGACTGAGAAGGGATCTCATCCTTGCTTATAAATACCTCAAGGGTGGGTGTCAAGAAGATGTGACCAAAATCTTTTCAGTGGCAACCAGTGACAGGACAAGGGGCAATGGGCACGAACTGGAACACAGGAAGTTCCATCTCAACATGAGGAAAAACTTCTTTACTCTGAGGGCAACAGAGCACTGGAACAGGCTGCCCAAGGAGGCTGTGGGCATACTCTTCTCTGGAGATATAACCCACCTGGATGCGTTCCTGTGAAACCTGCTCTTGGTGACTCTGCTCTAGCAGGGGGGTTGGACTAGATGATCTCTAGCGGTCCCTTCCATCCCCTACCATTCTGTGATCTGTGATCTAAAGGCCCTAAAGTTGGTGGATGCTGTTTCCTTAGGATGCCTGCATATCTCCTCAAATATTTCCCAAGCCCTCATCTTAGGGGGTAAGAGGAGAAGTGTAATCTATGATGTTTTTTTCTTACATTATTATATTACAGTATTATAGTATGAGAGTATTATGTTATTCTAGGACTGGATACTAACCCTAGGAAGAGCAGTTACCTATGTATATATAACTAATGCTGCATAAATTGAGGACACATTTGACATTATCTGTCAGTATGGATGTTAGACAGGGAGATGTACTTGTTGCTGCAGGAAATTCAAATTGTCTTGTGCCTTGATACATAAAGGCATGATAGATGATGTCTTATTAGTCACGTAGAGTTAAAGATTCATGTTTCACCCAATGACACCAGCCTTATGTGCAGTAATAGCATTTTCAGTATGTAACCTAAAACTTTTTCTGATTACTTGAGAGATTCTTAACCAAGTACAAATGTATATTAAAAAGGTTGTAGAACAGTTGCCAACAACCTGCTTGGTGCTCATCACTGATTTTACATCAAAGGGGAGATACTCTAAATTAGGTGGATACTGAACATTCCAGATATTTATAATTCCACTATGCTAATTCACTCTAGTCCTGTCTCCTCCATCACCACTGAGCATAGAACTTTGAGCAGCAATGACGTGGTTCCACAGCAGAGAGTTAATTACCAGAGTACAAAATTATCTTTCCAGTTATGAAGTGCTGAACAGGTATGAAGCTACTCTGCTATTATGCAAAATTATTCCATGGACTGAGTCCTCAGGCAAACATTAATTCCCATTATCTTGCATTCAGGTGATGCTCTTGGGCTTCTCTTGGCAGTTCTTCCTGTTGTTCTCCATTGTGACCATACACACTTTCCACCTCCCTACCCCCAACCCCGCCTCCCAAGTCCTATCTACATTTAAGAATATGTTTTCTTGGCTGGACACTTGCCTCCCTCCGGTCTTTCTCTGCCGGAGCTATGTATGGTTACGTCATCCTGGTCAAGACTGTGACCCTGTGTCCTAGTTCCAGCTGGGATAGGGTTAATTTTCACCAGGAGCTGGCCAGGGGCCTATTCTATACCATGTGACTGCCATGCTCCCTATATAGAGGGTGAGGGCTTGGAGGGAATCACTGCTTGGGAATGGCCTGGCTGGGCATTGGGCTCCAGAGCAACCCGCACTGTGAAACACATGTTAAGTGCCCTCTGTTATTGTTGAGTTGGTTTGTTTGTTTACTTCCCCTTTGCTGTCCAGTTAAATTGCTGTTGTTCCAACCCAGGAGTTTTGCTTCTATTTTCCCTATTCTCTCCCCACCCCACTGGGGGAACTACCGGACCAGGTGACATGCAGTCTCTGGCTGGGGCTAAACCACAAACCACAACACCCTGCTAGTGGATCCTTAGCTCTTCCAGGAAGCAAGTTGTGCAACTGAGACCTTGAGGCTGTTAAAATACAGGGCAAGGTTGTGAACTTGGGCACAGATCATCTCCAGATCATTTGCAATGTTTAACTGTTCATTCCTGGTGGTATTTAAAAGGTGTTTAGATGGGGAGCTGAGCGGCACAGTTCCGTAGTGGACTTGGCAGTGATAGTTTAACAGTTGGACTCAATGATCTTAAAGGTCTCTTCCAGCCTAAATGATTCTACAATTCTAATAATTTGCTTGCTATGTTTTAGACCATTCCAATGAGCTGAGCCCAAGTCAATTTTGCTGTAGAAATAGCTAACCTTAATACATATGGGTGCAATCCTATTTTTGTCATTTGGCTCGGGTTGATCCCTAAGACTGCTCCATGGCTCTGTGTTATTTAACAGCATGGATACAGTCAGCACAGTCAATATACTCTATTCCCCATGCAATAATATGCTTTGATCTCAAATAGACAAGACATGCAGATGGAGGAAAGAGGAGTAGCCTCTGTGCAGGGAATTGTGTTCTAAACTAACGGAATTATGTCATCTGATGATATGGTATAGACTGGAAAAATATTAAAGGCCTGCTCTTTGGCAGACATACAGGAATGCAAATGAAATGAATTTACACTCTTAGACAGCTCAGGTAGACTATTAAAACTATGAGGTGTTGAATTACGTCCTAAATTGGAGTGCAGATGTAATCCTTTGATTACAACAGGAATTCTGTACAGGAACAGAATATTCTCTATGTGTTGTTCCTGTGTGTGTTGAGAGCACATGATCTCTTCTCAAAAAAAAAAAAAATGAAACACAGTCATCAAAAGACTATAACCACAGTCATCTTTACATAGCCTTCCTTGGCTATATGAATTTTCCCACTTGCTGCAGGTGTTTCTGGCTTGTGTTTCCTTAGTTTGTATCTCCTTAAATCTCCTGCCATCCAATTCTCCCAGACTTGTAAGTCCCAAACCAAATGGTGGTGATGTTGACAAAGCAAAATCTGACATAAAGCAGATCAGATTTGAATCAATCAGATTTGCTTCAATTTCAACTCCAAAAGTAAATCTTGGTCCTTATGACCCATCTTAACAAATCATTTAATCATAGAATCATAGAATGTTTTGGGTTGGAAGGGACCGCTAGCGGTCATCTAGTCCAACCCCCCTGCCGTGAGCAGGGACACCACTACCTAGACCAGGTTGCTCAGAGCCCCGTCCAACCTGGGCTTGAAGGTTTCCAGGAATGGGGCCTCTACTACCTCTCTGGTCAACCTGTTCCAGTATTTCACCACCCTCATCGTAAAGAATTTCCTCCTTATATCCAATCTAAACCGACCCTGTTTTAGTTTAAAACCATTACCCCTTGTCCTATCACCATTGTCCCTACTGAAAAGATTCTCCCTCTCTTTCCTATAGGCCCCCTTTAAGTACTGGAAGGCCGCAATCAGGTCTCCCCGCAGCCTTCTCTTCTCCAGGCTGAACAAGCCCAACTCTCTCAGCCTGTCCTCATAGCAGAGGTGCTCCAGCCCTCGGATCATTCTTGTAGCCCTCCTCTGGACACGCTCCAACAGCTCCATGTCCTTCTTGTGCTGAGGGCTCCAGAGCTGGACGCAGCACTCCAGGTGGGGTCTCATCAGAGCAGAGTACAGGGGCAGAATCCCCTCCCTTGACCTGCTGGCCACGCTTCTCTTGATGCAGCCCAGGGTACAGTTGGCCTTCTGGGCTGCCAGCGCACATTGCCGGCTCATGTGCAGCTTTTTGTCCATCAGTACCCCAAAATCCCTCTTGGCAGGGCTGCTCTTGATCCTTTTCTCCCCAGCCTCTATTGATACTAGGGGTTACCCCAACCCAGGTGCACTTGGCCTTGTTGAACCTCATGTGGTTCACAGAGGCCCACCTCTGCAGCCTGTCCATGTCTCTCTGGATGACATCTCATCCTTGTGTGTCAACCGCACCACTCAGCTTGGTGTCATCCGCAAAATATTAGTCTCTATTATCTTCCTTCTCTCTAAATTGCATCTTCTTCACATTTTCCCAACCAGACTTATCACATATCAAACAGTCTTGCCTTTACACCTAAGAGTGTATAAATTTGAGCTTCGGGTCAGTGCAGAGAAACAGCTTTCCCTAGATACTTCTCTTCAATAGCAATGTTTTTCACTGACCCTTTACAATTTACAGTCCTGCAATTAACTGTTTTCAAAGAACAAGGTTCAGTGACAGCTTTGGGACACACTGGTTAAGAGATCTGAGGTCATGAGAAAAGGCGGTTTTCATGACCTGTAATGGTAAGGATCAGTATTTCAGTATGGACTACCATAGTCTGTAACATACTCATTATCTTACTGTCTGTAGAAGCTGTTCTGAGGAGAGCAAAGCTATTCCTTCTGCCCTCCAGCAAGATCTTTATTCTATCCAAGGATGTTTACGAGCATGATTTACGTTAACAACAAGAAGACTTCTTTTTCAGTCCTTTAGTAAGTAATCACTGGTGAGAAAGAATGGCAGAAACAATCTCATTGAAGAAAAATAAGCTAATTATTATAGTCCTTGAAAAACAGATAAAAAAGAAACATTTTCTTTGTAGCAAAGGTAGAAAAATAATAATTTTGTGTGTATGTAAAAAAAAAAATGAAATATTTGTCATAAAAGTCATTAAAGAAGAAACAAGTCTTAGTGTTGTAACAGAAAACTCAGTGAGGTGTATATAATTATGGAATGGATACAGCAAGGTAAGAAGGGACATTCAGGATCATGAAAGGGTACACACAGCTATTGTTGAGCTTTGGTCTCCATTATCAATTGGCTAGAGCTGTCCTAGAGGTTTGTGAAGTGAGCTGAAGAAGAGACCAAAGTCCAGCATCAAAAGAAGTACATGTTTATGGGTTATTGTTTCAAAAGTAACAAATAGATACTTTTCTGTTTGAACAGCATGAGGTGATGAGGAATTTTGTATAATTAGGTTACCATTGAGTTTTTCGTTCTTTGGACCTCTCCCAGTTCATGGGTTTTTTACAGTCAAAATCTTATTATGGGCAAAAGGGAACAAACCAAAGCTATGAATCCAGAAATGTATTTTTGCCTAATTAAATTCTTAAATTAGTACAGAAAAGTGTCATTGATAATATCCTTGAAAGGGTTATATAAGAAAAGTGACTCACACCAACACATCTTCCCTGGTATTGGGCATCTCTGCTTGTGTTGCTGGTGTCCCCAAGCTGGTGGTAGTGGTCCCCCTCAGCCTAGGGTGGTGACCGCCACAGTGAGGGTCAGCACTCTGCATTCCTTGCCAGGAGAAACAGGGTGCTCACAGTGGGTGCAGCCCCTGGGATCCAAAGCCCCTTTTAGGACTCTGTGGACATGTTTGTCTCCTGCTTTGGAAGCTCCTTCCAGAAGCCCCATGGAGGAGGCAGCAGGCTCACCCCTTCCCCCATGATACAAATGCCTGTTGTTCCACCCAGCCCAGGTCTGCCAGGCCATTGCTCCTGGCCAGCCAGTAGCTCTCCCCAGGCCAGCAGCAGCTCCCACCAGGCAGTGACAGTCACACATGCGCAGGATGGAGGAACTGGCTCCAACAAGTTCCAGCCTGCTTAAAACAGCCAAGACCCACCTCAGCATCCCTGAAAGACACATGCCATTCTCCATTTTTACATTTTTTGAACTAGAAATGGCAAAGATCTGACTTTCTGGGCTACTGGCTGAGTGGATGAGGTGGAGCAGGCAGCTCTTGCTAATGGCCATGGCTCTGTGTGAGCTGCCCTCTCTCAGTCTTCTGCTGTCTCATCCCCTCTCATGGACACTGTGTAGGATCTTGAAGGCAAACATGATCTTCACAAGGGAATCTGGTGGATCTCAGTATTGGAAGAGTAAGCCCTCCTGATCAGTCTCAGGTATGCAAATATATCTTCCCTATCCACTCGCAGTTGCATAGATTAGAACCAAAGAGGCCCTGAGAACAACCTGGATATCCAGCAACTCAAGGGAATGACACACAGTTGTCTCAGTGACTCTCTCAGTTCAATGGTGAAATGACCTGCTTGGAGGCAGGACTTCTAGAAGATACAAGCATCTTGCCAGTTCCCTGGCTGTGATAGTCATAAGGACAGCAGAGTATTTCTAACTGCCTTCAACCCAGCATAAAAATACTCTTTCCAGTGCTGGAATACTGTTTTAAAAATAGATTTCAATATACTTCACTGTCCACTCATCTACCCCACATATCCTAATCTTACTTAGGAGGGTGTTGTGGGAGACGGTGTCAAAAGCCTTACTGAAGTCAAGGTAGACAACATCCACTGCTGTCCCCTCATCCACCTGGCCAGACAGGCCATCATTGAAGGTTATCAGATTGGTCAAGCACAATCTCCCCTTGGTGAACCCATGTTGACTATTCTCAAGAACCTTCTTTTCCTCCACATGCTTGGAGATGGCGTCCAGAATAAGCTGTTCCATCATCTTTCCAGGGATGGAGATGAAGCTGACTGGCCTGTAGTTCCCCAGATCTTCCTTCTTTGAAGGAAGCGGGTTTTTTTGAAGACTTGAGTGACACTGGCTTTCTTCCAGTCCTCACTCACCTCTCCTGATTTCCATGACTTTTCAAAGATGATGGAGAGTGGCTTGGCAATAACATCTGCCAGCTCTTTTGGCACTTATGGGTGCATTCCATCAGGACCCATGGATTTGTGGTGTCCAGCTTGGCTATGAAAACTATTAATTACCAATATATTTTTAGATCATAACCCTGATGTTAAGTGTATCATTTACAAGAAGTAAGCACAGTCTTCAGGCCAAGTTTTGAGGAAAAGTTTATGATCAGATGTAGGAATAGACTTCCTTTAAAGGTTGTGTCCACCTCCATAGTGGTAATGGTACACTTAACCCTTGATTTCTTATCTTCCCTTCCCCATCATTCATTCCTTGTTTCCTTAAAGTATTACTATTTTGTGTGTATTCAGTAATTTTTTTCCTCATTTCTAATTTTTTGAAATAATGTGTGGACCCTGTTATAACCCACAATTCACGTTTTTGTGAAATGATACTGAGTTGCTGCATTGCATGCACTTGTGTGTGACATGAGGAAGTAGTGGGACATTTGGCTTTTCAAAGCCCACAAATTTTTGGAAAACATAAGAAAGAAGGGCACCAGAGGTTTTGGGAGATTCACTGAAACTATGCTACGGCCATGTCTGTGTTTTCTTTCAGAGGACAATAGCTAATTCATTCTAATTATCAGCTTTGGAATGAATAAACATTTATGGGATTTGTGTAATTAAGGGACCAAAACCCATGAGTCAACTTGGAAGCTTAGTTACTTGAACCTGTATTCATAGATAACCAATGTGCTGCTATTGTACAAATATCAAATTGCTGCTACCTTAGCTCTCAGAAGAGTTTACCCAGAAAGGAATGTTACTTTCTCATATGAAAAGTCTAATAATATATTCATATTTAGAAATAAAATGGAATCAAAATAAGTAGTGAGGAATAGTGATTTTGTTTTTAGTATCCCTTGCACATTCATCCATTGGAAAGGAAAACTTTTTATAAGATCTTCCTCTAACACAAGAAAAATTCTTTAATAATTTAGCCCATACAAAATACATTAGTGAAATTTCACATCATTAATGTTTATTGTGGAGAAACAGGGATTAAGTTTTTCCAGTAATTACCAAAGAGTGTTTGTAGAAAACAGCTTGTTTATTTCCATTAATCTGTCACTTATTTTATCCCTGTATAGATTTAATGACAATCCTATATTTAAAAATATACATATATTTATTTGTTCCACTTAGGACACATTTTTTTCCCTTTATGTATGTTTGTCAGTCCTTGCATCAAAAACGATTTTACTATCCACATGCTTCTGAGAGACAAAACACTTTTCTGCTGTTCTCATGTGGTATCATAGATTTCAAGGAAGTTTAGTGTCTTGTTTAAGTAAATGTGAAAGACTGAACAAGGTCTAGCTCTGGCAGATGAAAGATCCTCAGTGTTCAGGCAAGAAGGGAGTGGAAAAATATTTCTCACCTTTTGGATTGTGAGATAGACAATAAGAATCAGTTCAAAGAAGTAGAAAAGAGCTTTCTGAAGAAAGGCACAGAAGCGTCTTCTGTTTTGTAGTGAATTTTTGTTTTGTTTATAAGATATTTTTTTGTTGTTTTCTGAATTAATATCCCAGGTTTCATGTGCTCCTTGAATCATTCATAAGACTAAAGATCTAGAATCTACTTTACACAGGCACTGAGTAGTCCCAGCTCCATATGAAATCAAGTCACATCTGAAAATAGAATTCTGCCGTTTACATAAATAGCGTTTAAATCTTTTACTTCTGTGGTTTTTTATTTATTAAAACACCCTAAGTCTTAATTATGCCTTGCATACTGTTAGAAGAAAGATACTCATACATAAATAATATAAGCTTGTCAATTTAGAATAGCACCCACAGATTTCTCAGCTATTGACAACAGCACATGCAGAATATTATTTGGTTTAGGTATGATTGGGAAGGACAAAGGGAAGAATAAAACCAATTATACTATCTGTTGTTTTGTTCTATATCCTGCGTTCTTTTTCTATTAAAGTTCTACATTATTAATGTGAAAAAAGGAAGCTTTTCCTTTTCCCAGTTTGATAAGAATCTGTGATCTCATTTAGGCATTTCAACCAGTTTTCTAAAGACAGGTGGAATTAATCCAATCCTAGCCCCAGTTACGTACAATTTGTGAAACAGAAATGCAAGAAATGTAACATTAAAAAAGAACGATAATTGCAAAGACCAGAAATAGAGATGACTGAGTTCTTGCAACATCTGTTTTTGTAGGCTGTGCCCAAAAGTCTGTATATAAATCTACATTTAAGTAACTAAATATGATTTGGCTTCCAGAATGCTGAATCACTCAAGAAAGCTGTTGACATAATTGAAAGCCACGCATACTTACACTCTCTGAAAATAAAGCCACATTTTTATATGCATAATTTAAACACATTTATTTATTTTAATCAGAAATTATCTTACTCTTCTTTATGAATTTCCCTACCTCTACTTCCTGTTTCTTAAGCTGTTCTCTTCGTCATCATCTTACCTCCTATATACTGGATAACCAATATCTCAAGAACCAACTTGAGATGAAAGGGAATGAAAGCAAAGATCCAAATCTTGTTATTTCCTGGGTGCATTAAAAAAACTAGAACAATTATTCCCGAAATCTTAAAACTCTAGGGAAGCTAGTCTACAATTGTACATGGCTGGCTGAGATCCAAAGTCATCCATATTTCACAGAAATTTGAGGAAGAATATTTCTATAAATGTTTACTGCATTACCTCTCAGCTGGGCAATCTCCATATTAAATGAAAGGATTATACTATATGTTAGCTGGACCCTGAGGCTTCTAGAACTTTGTTTTTCAAATTACGACTAAGAAAATATTAGCCACATTAGCAAGAACAAAATAGAAACAGTAATGGCTTAATGGACGGAACAGCTGTTTTGCTGGTGATGATTCTCCATTTGATACTGAGAGCTCACCAAGTCTGAAAAATGTACTGTTAAGTGCTGAGTTGCATAACAAATAATGTTGAAATATGAAGACATTTTAAAGATTTTTTTTTTTAAATAGATGTAAGTCCAAGCTTACTCTAATTATTGATATGAATCCAATTTTGTCCCCTATTCAGAATTTTATGATCCTAGTTTAGATTTGCAATGTTGATAGTCATTGAGTCTCTTCTCTGAGTACTCTTTGATACAGTAGGCCACTATATTTGGTTTATGTGGCAAAGTTTTGGTAGTGGGGGGTGCTACAGGGGTGGCATCTGTGAGAAGATCATAGAATCATAGAATCATAGAATTGTAGGGGTTGGAAGGGACCTCAAGGGATCATCGGGTCCAACCCCCCTGCCAAAGCAGGTTCCCTAGGACATAGCACTCAGATAGGCGTCCAGGCGGGTCTTGAATATCTCCAGTGAAGGAGACTCCACCACCTCCCTGGGCAGCCTATTCCAGTGCTCTGTCACCCTCACTGTGTAGAAGTTTTTCCTCATGTTGGTGCGATGACAGGAGCTTCCCCCAGGCTGGCCAGAGTCAGTTCCAGCAGGCTCCAAAAAGGACCTAGTGCTGGCCAAGGTTGAGCCAATCAGCAACGTTAGTAACACCTCTGTGATAACATATTTAAGAAGGGGAAAAAAAATGTTGCACAACAGCAGCTGGAAGAGTGAGAAGACATGAGAGAAACAACTCTGCAGACACCAAGGTCTGTGAAGGAGGAGGAGGAAGTCCTCCAGGCACCAGAGCAGAGACTTCCTTGCAGCCCATGTTAAAGCACATGGTGAAGCAGCATGCCGCCCTGCAGCCCACCCCATGCTGCAACAGGTATATGTGCCCAAAGAAGACTGTAACCCATTGGAGACCCTGCACTGGAGGAGGCTCCTGGCAGGACCTGTGACCCCGTGAAGAAGAGACCACACTGGAGCAATCTGTTCTTGAAGGACTGCACCCCATGGAGAGGACCCACACTAGAGCAGTTTGTGAAGAACTGCAGCCCATGGGAAGGACCCACATTGAAGAAGTTTGTGGAGGCCTGTCTCCTGTGGGAGTGACCCCACGCTGGAGCAGAAGAAGAGTATGAGGAGGAAGGAGCGACAGAGACATGACTGTAACCTCCATTCCATGTCCCCCTGTGCTGCTGAGGGGGGAGAAGCTAGAGCCCAGGAAGAAGGGAGGGGTGGGGTGAAGGTGTTTTAAGATCTAGGTTTTTTTTTTTCTTTATCCTACTCTCATTTAATTGCTAATAAATAATTTGCCCATGTTGAGTCTGTTTTCCCTATGACAGTAATTGCTGAGTGATCTCCCTGTCCTTATCTTGACCCACGAGCTTTTCATTATATTTTCTCTCTCTTGTCCAGTTGGAGTGAAAGAATGATTTGGTGGACACCTGGTATCCAGCCAAGGTTAATCCGCCACAACCACACAAAGTGTAGTTAGTATAAGCAACAGTTACCATTATCAACCTATGACTGAACTCAAAACACAACAAAAAGTGAAAACAGTAGTGTGGGATTTAATGCTTCCTAAATAGGACAGAAGAAAATAAGGAAAGGACTATAACCACTGGAAGGAAAGGAAGTGCTGAAGCCAGAGAAGGCATTACTTACTTCAAAGAAAGAAATGTAAATAATAATAAAAAAGGGAATCAGAACAAAGAAATTGTGAACACTTCGAAAAAGTGCTGAATTTCCCTGTGCGGTTGGCTGTGTTCTAGTTTCTGAGTTCCTGACTAAAAGCTTGGTAATTTTTGTTTTTATTTTTTTCTTATCCTTTTTTTTTTCAGTCTCTCCCACAGTATAACATCATTATCAAGTATTCAGTTTTTATCCTTCTTCCTTCTGCTTTCACCTTTTTCTTTCATTGTCATAAACACAAATCACCATCTGAAACCCTTTATTTATGGACAAGATATGGCTATCATTGTTTATAGTAACAATTTGTATGTTCTTATTTAATATTTATTTTTCATCAAACACAGTAGGATAGTTTGTAACTTGTTACAAATTTTTGGAAGGAGAAAAGGTAATTTTCATGGTGGTGGTGGTGTTTTGTTCTTTTTTTTCTTTAAAACAAATTTTTCCATTGAAGTTGTTCAGTTGAGCCATTTGTATTTCCTTTTTATAAAATTTTACCATCATTCCTGAATCAATTATCCACTGAGACTATTGAAGGACAATTTTTAATCAACTCAAAGTATTTTCAGTAAATAAAACTACTGAATGCTTTCAGTCATTTTAACAATGAGAAGCATTATTTTTTGGCTTTGGATTTATTGGAAGCTGTAGCTCAAACCTCCATTCTTGGTGAGTTGAATTTTTCTGTCAAGACTACATATCCAGAAGGTATGTGTTTCACTTACTGTATGATGTAAGACAGAAATTTTTTGGTGTATCATGAAAAAGGCATTTAGAAACTTGTGCAAATCTCTCCTAAGAGGAGTCAGAACTAAAAATCCCATGAGGCAATATAACAACTTAGGTCAAATATCAGTCAAAATGACTCATTTATAAAATAATTTGTGATGGTTTCAGAAGTAAAGAAGAAAACATAAATGGTTTAGGTAACCAAACAGGTGTACATAAAAGAAGTTTCATATTACGCCTGTACTTAAGGTGCCAAGATGATCCTTTGATGGGCATAAAACTGGGTAGTGGAAAGAAAATTAGTATTTTTGATTCACACACTAGAGCAAATAATTTTGAAAATTCCTGGTGATATAGTCTGTTTTTGTTTAATTAATTATTGACATATTTATGGGTTTTTTTCCCCTTAGAAATATAATTATCTCTATGTAAAACTACAGTATAGAACTTCTACACATCCTATACTTAATGAAGGATTTTGCATATTGGTTCTTGATCTACAAAGGTCATATTTAGTCCCTCCCAAAAGTTTCTTTAGATGAACTAAACTATAATCTTATTTTGAAGAAACAAGAAAGGAGATTTTAACCTTATTTTCATATTTCCAAAAGATAGGGTATTTTACCTTTATCTGTTCTATTCCATTTTTGAGGGTCAAGACAGAAAGTTAATAACTTTGTCTTGCCCATTTGCTCTGACAGCTGGTAGTCAATTAGTATTCCCTCATCCCATAATTGGAATCACTGATTACAAACCACTGTAGCTAAGACTCAAATATTGTGGCTCATTTGCAACTTCACTGCCAGGTAAGATTAAGGGAAATATCCCCCTGGTTAAGCCACCAGGAGCTGTGCCAAACTATAATCAGTCTTTTGCATACATCAGAGACCTACCAACACAGCAGAATAATTGTATAAGCAGCAACTGCATGCTAAAGCTGCATCAAATTCTTCAAACATATGCACTTTACCAGATATCCAACCACTCTTGCAAATGCCATTACCTCATTACTTGACAAGTTTTCTAAGACATACAACTAATACAAATCAAAGGAATACCAAATTGCCCACACAATATGTGAAAGATTTTTTTTAACCACATACAGATAATAATTCTGATTCTGCTATTGATGAGATTATAATTGCTGTTCCCTCTGCACTCGCACTTCAGCATACCTAACACTGAATCCTGGTAAATACCAAATTAATTGAAAATCCAATTTATGAAGCAGTTTTTCCATGAAGAAGTACTTAGTATAACATTATCACATTACCCTTTTACCAAAACAGATGTAGCTCATACTGAGTATTAGCTGTGAAGTAAAGTTTGTCGGGGGTAAGGGAAAAATTGGGGGTACGAAGTTTATTAAAAAATCTCATGAGTAATGAGGTCTAAGATGAGGAATATGGTTGCTTTGCAGATGATTAACATTTTAATATATCCATCACGTTTTTTTTCCTCTCAGTATATCTCAATTTTTAATTTCACGCTCCTGTCCAAGGAGCCCTGTTTGACAATCAGTCTTTCCAAATATTGCCTTATCTACTTTTTTTTGGTGTGATTATTTCAGCTACAATTATTACTGTATTCTGGGAATTAACTTTGGAATCGAGATTCTGTAGTTCTGTAGTTCACAAATATAAACTCCTGATCTCATGATGATTCTTTTTCTCTAACTTTTTTCCCTTTGTCTCATTCTGTTTAAATTATAACCTCTTTAGGACTAATGTTCTCTCACTATGTTTTTGCTACCATGTCTCAGCACTTTGAAGACCAATGAATGGGAGCTACCATCTATTAACACAGTTCAGGCAATAATTAGAAGCTGTAGTTTCAGCATTCAGCTCATTGTTTCAGGGGACAGTACCTAGAAATGTGCTTAAATTTTTTTTAGGCTATCAGTATTTTCTTCAGTTTCCAGAAGAGTTTGTTGAAATCCTCATTAGCTCTTAGTCTGAAGTGAGCCTGCTTATTGAAAGCAATCAATGTGTTTAATGTTCTGGTATGTGCAACAGAAATAAGATTACTATTCTCTTCAGAGTGGTCCTTTCTTAATTCTGAAATGTGCCAATAACAGCCCAAAAATCTACTTAACAGACTGTATTACAATATATATTTATTTTCTCATGCTTGAAATCCTTGCCAGTCTCCTGTCATTTACATGTAGGGCTGACGTGTTGCAATGTGTATTTCTTAAGGTCCAGTCTGCCTGTGATTTCAAGTGACACAAATTGGCTTTAACTGAATGATGTTTTCTAGTGATCTTTCATGGACTCTGGCTGCTTATCCATCAAATGTTGCAGCTTGCCTGACCAAACTGTAAGAGCATCAGTGAAGGAACTGAATGTCAGAGTTACTTACTTCCCTTCCCCTGCTTGTCTTCAGAACTTTGAATTAAGAGAGTAACATTGCATCTACTGAGGAGATTAGCTTGCTTCATTAGCAAGAAGGATGTGAATAATCATGGACTAGGCTGTAATGAGAAGATTAAACTCTCAACTATCCCAAAGAGTATATAGAGAGGTGTTTGGAAGTCAGTATCTGGAGTGGTGAGTGGAGAATTAAATGCAATAAGCGTTAAGTTTTGAGTGTTGGCGACAGTGATGGAAAGAACAGGTTCATTAGAATGTCTGAGATAGATATAAAATTATAGTTGAGATAAGTCCATTGCTTGCTTACAAAAATCTTTGGTAAAATGACTGAGCAGCCCTATACTGTTTCTCAGCAATAGAGGTGTGTCTTAGCTGTGCTGAAGAGATCTACTGGATACATAAATTAGCAAAAATGCTTATTTATAGCTTAAGTTAATAATTTTTTCCATTTGTGGTTCAAAAATGAGGAACATATAAGAAGTATATATTCAATAAAAACATCTGATACTCTTCTTACAATGATATTTTCACTGTGATTGCATCCAATTATTTGCTTTTGCACAGAGCCATAAAATAATAACAAAATAATACAGTATTTTTCTGGGCAGTACATAACTGAATGATGGGCCTTGGGTAGATATAGAGAACAAACAGGGCAAATCAATCTAAAGTATTGAATGAAAAAAGCTTGTCTGTGTGTTTTGAAAACTTAAGTCCAGATAGTTTTACTACTTTTAATATTGTAATTTGTGGGGGTTTTACATATATGTATATATTTTTCAATATCTTCTTTAGAAGCAATAATAAAAGGATGAAAAGAGATTACAATTTCTTATTCAGTCCCTGAAGTGCTATCCTTGTAGACAAAGTGAAGAAAGTGGCCCTTCTGCAGAAAAACACACTTCATAATACAGAAATCCAAAACAGAGTATACAAATCACATCCTAAGAATCTTTATTTATACCCATGGACTATGAAAGAAACCTTGTGAGGTAAGTAAGATATAGACATGGTCACTGTATATGTCTGGCATTATTTTAAATGAATCGTCACAAGCCGCTTTAACTTTTGCATATTCTTTGACACCACCACAGTATGCTGTAAAACTATCACTGAATGGAAAGCTGTTTACAGTTCTATTTTTTTTCTCCTTCACTGTATTTTTTTTCCTGGAAGTGTTACAGATCTAATAGGACTTGAATTTTTATTCCATTGTTAGTAATAAATGATGAGCTGCCTTTTATTTTATTATTATTTTTTTTTGCATTTCAGTTGCATAATATTCCAACTAAATTAAAATCTGTTTAAAATAGTTGCAAGTTGATGATACAAAGCTGGGAGGAGTGGCTGA
>JMFS01000205.1:0-14679 GCA_000699545.1 Podiceps cristatus | reverse complement strand
TTCTCTTCAGAGCTACTCTCAACCCGTTCTCGGCCCAGCCTGTATTTCTGCTTGGGATTGCCCTGACCCAAGTGCAGGACCTTGCACTTGGCCTTGTTGAACTTCACAAGGTTAACACAGGCCCACCTCTCAAGCCTGCCAAAGTCCCTTTGGATGGTATCCCTTCCCTCTGGCGTGTCCACTGCCCCACACAGCTTGGTGTCATCGGCAAACTTGCTGAGGGTGCACTTGATCTTACTGTCCATGTCCGGAAGAAAGATGTTAAGCAACACTGGTCCCAACACAGACCCCGGATATCACTGGTAGAAACAATTTGGTTTTGAATCAAATGTAATTTTGCCTAGAAATCATACTAAAGATGCCATAATGTACATAAGAGCGCTGCAATAGTGTACAGGGTCACGTAAAAGGCCCATCTGGCCCAGTGTCCTCTAGCTGAGAGTGCCAGTAAGAACTATTTACAGAAAATGGGCAGGAAGAAAAGAAACAAGGTGAGCCTTCTCTTGACATTCCTTCCAAGAATTGTTTCCTGCAACAATCTAGGGACTTGCTGAGCCAGAGATTGTGTTTGAACAATTATATTTAAGAGCCACTTATTTTCAGTAAATTTGTTTATTTATGGTTTTGACCTTTACTACACTCTGGCAATAGGTGCCACAATTTACTTAATGCACAGTATGGACAAATACTTATTTTTCTTTAAAACTACTACCTGCTAATTTTGATAATGCAGGTTTGTTACTCTTGGTGAAGTTAGGTAATGCTAAATTAATGGACTTCAAGTCGGTAGTCCAATGAAGCCTACTTTAAAGTAAAGATTCAGTGTTTGCCACTCAAACATCTTTACCATTGACAGTTAAGTACCTTCTTCTATTTCATAATTAATCAAATCGTCTGAGAAACTTGTAGTTTAGGATTCCTGTAACATCACGTAAAAGCTGTTATCTTTATTTTCAATATCATCCCTAGACATTGTTTTTAGCGCTGAACCTGCAAGAAGTTCTTGATAATTGCTGTCTAGCATCTTTATAGTGAAAAGAAATGGAAATGCCAATCAATTCATAGTAGAAAATATGCGCACTACTAAGACAATTGTCCAGTTCATATAAATTATTCCACTTGCTGGCAATCCCTGCAGAAAATCTGAATGCAAGAGGGGCCATGGAAAGTGAAGTTCCTATTGTTCATCTGGTTGTAGAGTGTTTCTTCTTTCACATTACTAACACACTGATGGAAAAACAAGAGTTATGTTTTATTCTTCCCTATACGATAACTGGTATCTACTAGATTGAGGAATTGTGTATTTTAGATATTGCCATCTGACATGTTACATGAGAATCCAAATTTTGAAAACTACTTTTTTGGAGGAATAGAAAGAATGAAGCACAAGCAGAGCTTTAATTCAATGAATTTTAATTCAAAAAGAAATCAAGGTAGCTGTTGACTATATTTTCTATATGATAGAGTTTTTAAAATTTAAATTAAATACCCTGGAACAGTTATCAGAAAGTCAAAGCCAGAGAAACAATTTTCTTTTCCCTACCCCTTCTTCACTGAAAATACAGCACTCTCAATTAGAACTAGGGTTATTTACATAGGACACAGAATTGCTCATCAAGTCAATTTGCATTCTGGGGAACAACTAGATGGATTATAGTATTATGTATAAATTGCTGTAGTGATCCATGAAATTGCAGTTAATTTTGCTGAAATGGACCATTATATTTTTAAGTAGAAGTGAAAGAAAATGAGAAAGAGGAGGTAAACTGCTAGGAACTGAACTTTGAATACAAGATTAAATTATTGGTAGGAATGTAGCACTGCTGGGAACAGCATGAGCTGCTAGATGAAGCCACTGACCTGTAGGCTTTCAGACACAACCATGTATCTGCCTTGCCATAGTAAATTAGATGAATTATTGGTAGTGATGGGCCTGTCACATTGCACATTCACATCCCCAAGTGATGTATGTGAAAGTGAATTCGTGCTGATACACGCTCCATGCAGCTCCGACTGGCTCTGAAGTGCCAACAGCATGCATCTGTTCTGTGCAACGAAATAATTGCATTGTGACACTTCTACAGTACAGCCGTGCATAATGATTTTGCTTCATTTTATACTGATAGATGAGATAAATTCAAGACTGTTTAATGATTGTACAAAAATCTGGGGGCTATGAGATTACACTAAGGAAAACTGTAACTGTACCATGAGAATTTGCATTTCAATGCTCTTTTTTTCCTCTCTCGGCAAAAGACGACATGTGGTTCCACCTCATCACTGCTTAACTTGAAAGTAGTATGTGGTTTAATGTGGTTTCAGAATAAGTCAGAAAAACCAAGTAACATTTGGTCACTCGGTTCTAAGCGGTGTGTCCCTGTCTTAACTAGCTATTGCCCCTCACATGAGTTTTGATAACTGACCATACATGCAGTCTTACTCCATCCCATTTGTGAAGTAAAATATCTAAACTTCAAAAGCCCCCTGAAAAGCAATTTGAAAGCACTGTATTCAACAATGACCAGAAGTAACCACCTGAACTACCAGCTGCATCTCCAATTAATTTGTCCATCACATCAGTCTATTTAGGACACCTCAGGCCAGAATTCATCAGTGTAACACTGCAGGGCGTTATCAGATTCAGTGCTTGAAAAAGTTATCAACGACAGAAACAAGGAATAGAAGAGAAAAAGTAATACACAGAAAAGGAAATCCTAGTACTGAATTTTCAGGTTTATAATTCTAAGAGAAGAGAGGAGGAAGCCAGAGGTCTTTCAATGTCTGCAACCTGTCTCTTGAGGCACTCTGTAACATATGTTAATGTCTCTGCTCAGCATGCCAAAACTAGGAAAAATCTGCCTTATTTTCCCTTTCCTATGGTCCCTGACAGCATCAGAAGTAGTAATATGACAAACAGGCATCAAGATAACTAAAACATAACTAGATGTTGTACCTCCTATACTATGCCGTATTTCTCTCAGCTGCTACCAGAATTTCCTGGTTCAGACAAACTTCAACCTAGACAGCTCAAACTTACATTCTAAGAGTATATGTGCTAAAACTTGGTGATTAAAATGAAAATACTTTCAATGCTAAAAAGTGCTATCTGTTAAAAATAAATGTTAAAAATTCATACATACAATGCAAAAAGTAAAAACTATAGGTCAATGGTTTTAGAAAAAGGGGAAAATGGAAGCATTTAGGAATAACGGGTCTGTTATAGTACTCTCTTGTATAGTCACAAATAGAGTTGTATTGTGAGTTTAAAACTAGGAAACATTTCTCTGCCTCAGTCTGTTTGTCTGTTGTCTCAGTCACTATTTGGTACAACTTGGTTTGACCAAAAGTTTTCATTCAAAACTGGAATAAAAGGGTCTATTGATGGTTGGTCTTCAAACACCTTCAAACACAGAAAGTGCATTGGGGTACCATAACCAGGAATGCAAATAATTGCTTTGGGCCAAGACTAAGCTGCCTGTGCAGAACTAGGAAGAAAGCATCAGTAGTGGAATAACAAGTAATCAGTTTAATGGACTCCGATTCAAACTGTTCAATAGCATTAGGACGGACAACTACAGAGACCAATACTAGAAGAACAGACATACTGTAGAAACTGTAGATTAAATGCTCTGAAAAGGTGGGTATCTCTGAAAAGGAGATCAATAGAGTGGTTACAGTAGATTTGTAACACAGCTTGCTTTATGCTTCATCCCAGCTACAGATGTCTTGCATAATTTAGAGACTACTGGTATTCACACAAACTATATAGGATATATAGGTAAGAAGAGAAACTAATTCTTTGGGGTTTAGGCGGGATTCAAAAAAGTCCTTCACTTTCCAAGTGGATCACTACTTTCAGAACAAAATATCAGATGATATTCACCGTGAAATAACATGGGAATAACATGACACATACTGCCACAAAACAAAGAGAAATTGCCCACTGGTAGCATTTTCAGTGATTTTTGCACAGCTTTTACATATATCAGATATTACAGAGGTCTACAAAACATGAAGGCTATTTATTCATGAGTAAATAATTTTACATAACATTTAAACTATAAAATGAAAGGAAGGGAAACTTGTGAATAATTAATATTGCCAGGAGTTAATTTTATTCAGATAATCTTCTAAAATGCTGTACATTTCATTTGAGCTGAAGTTGCAGTAGGAAACTTCACGAAAGAAACCAGTGTTTACTATCAGAAAAAATCTACTCAGAGTTTCTGGCTTGTTTTTTTAAGACTTAAATGCCAGATATTGAATACAAAGTTACAGGACATGGCTATTCAAGTTGACATGCTGTCCAAACCAACCAAAGTCACTGTGTATAGCATTTAGTCTGTTGCTGCACATTTCATCCTGACCCATCAGTCCTAAATATTTTTGCATTTTAGATGCAGTTAGTATAACATCAAGAATATCATGTTGTCTAGTTTCACCAAGAGAAAGACAGAAATGCTGCAATTTTTGGACAGGGTGACAACAAATCTTGTGTGATGTGACAAACTCATTTCAAACAGACAGAAGATTATATCTGTTTTTATTGGTGGGGATGTACGGTCTACTTGCTGTAGCTATTGTGGAGAGAAAGTATATGAAGTCCTTGCTAGGCCTTCCTCTGCAATAATATCTAAGATTTCTCTGCACGGCAAATCCAGGTGCAGGATAGCAGGAGGCAACTCCATGTTTATGTCAGCTATAGCGTATGGTCAACAGTTGGCAGGCATGCTGTGTTTAGGCGTTGTGAGGTCTTCAAACATGACTTAGTGTTTCCGTACCATATGTACTGTAATATCTAATCACCATGGGAGTAGAATCTAGTGTTTCAGCACAATTTATTTGTTGGCTGATAACAAATCAGCTAACACTTGTGCAGAAGAGTTGTACTCATGTAACTCCAGTGGAGAACCTAATAAGTTTTAGAAGGATGAATTGGTTTTTTTTTCCAGTGTAGCTCCCTTAATCTCATGGTTGAAGCTCTAGAGAAAAGTGGGCAGAAATCTGTGTTGGGGAAGAGGAGAGGAGAAGGGAAGTTGTGAGATTGCCCGCTTCAACAACTGCCAACCATTGGATGCATTTAGCTGTAGTACAAAATCACACCCTTTTAAACAACTCTGGCAATGATGAGACACTTTAAAGCATATGTAAATTGCACTGCATTTGCATTCACTCTAAGAACATTTTACATTGCCAAGACTATGTGAAAAACTATACTGCAAATAAAAAGCAGATCAAATACATGCACTGTTGAATTCTGTTACCTGTAGCTTCCTTTGATCAACTGTCTCTATGGAAAATGTGCTGGATAAGGGCAATTTTATTCTATTTACTGAGAAGTCCTAGAAGGCAGTGAATTTAAGGTTTTTGATCAGTGGAACCCTAAAGTTTGTACATTTAAATTCTTCTGCATAGAAAAAGTAAGCATAATGACAGTAGTCTCACTTTTCTGAGCTCTCAGATCCCTTAAAAGCAGGTGATGCAACTGGTGTATGTACCTTGACAATTTGGATGAAAGCCTGAGAACCTTTTACTACAAATAAGTTAATATAGCTAATAAAAGTGGCATCAGCTTTCTTCAATGTTGTACAGCAGTTACAATATAGATGTGCAGGTCCTAGCATAAAAAAAGCTCACTTAACCAAACTGGATGTGGTTACGAGACATTCTCACTGGCAGTAACATAAATCATGAAATATGTTCACGTAATAGTACATGACAACTGTCCTGTTAGGAGCTAAGCAAAAACTGTGGTCAGCTCACTCAGCAATCCCCATGAGTGAAAGTTTTAACAGAGAGAATGCTTTTAATTATGCCATCTTAGCAATATATGGTTAAAAGCTGAAGGAAAACACTAAGTTTGAAAACTTTACTTAAATAACATGATTTTTGTTGTTCTTATTTTTTAAAAAATAGAAATTCCAGTTTAAACTCCCCTTGGAGCAATAAAGAGGACTTTTTTTTCCTTTTGCATGACAGTTATATCTCTATTTTATCCATCTGAAAGGCTTTAACTTCCTGTAACACAGGTGTTATCCTCTTCACTGGCATACAAGTCTTCTAACTTTTCATAAAATGACCACATGTGGACAAAGCTCAAAACACAGTCTCACATCTTATTACAAGTAAAGGGTCCTGGCTTTTTTAGACTGGTCCACCATCAGAGATGCCCAGCAAGGATTAGCTGAAAATACCTTTATAGCATTCTATATGCCTTTAACCAAATCCCAGGAATAAAGTTAGTTTTTCTCCACCAAAACCAGAATGATCCCATCCCACCAGAACCTCTCCATCTGTTCTAAGTAGGGGGTCTCAGCACCTTCTCTCCTTTGGCCATCAGTGATGCCAACAGCCCTCCCTTATTGCTCTCTTACCCTGACAGAAGATTGAACGGTTTTATGGCTGAGTCACTGCACTGCATACAGGCCTACATTATTATTTCTGTCACAGATGTTCTATGTGGTCTTGGACAAATCTCTCTATTCCTCTGATGGTAAAATGAGGCTAACACATCTCAAACTCATAAGGATATTCTGAAGATCAGTTGATTAGTCTTTGTGATACACTCTGATATTAGAGAACAGATGCTTCTAAAAAGCTAGTAAATATACAGCGATCTTTGATTTCTGGTCTTCTACAGAAAAAAAAAAAAAAAAAACAACAAAAAAAAACGTTTTCCACTTAATAAATCCCAGCTGGATGACTGTTCTTTTTCACTCAGCAGCTCTCACACTAGTTTTCTAAGGTGGAGCCAATTTTCTTCCCTTCTCCTTTTTGGAGCTCTTTACCCGTTGTTGATTTAGTAAAACAGATCCTTTCCAAACATATTTATTTGCTGCTTTTTATCCTCACATTCCCAAGTGCCTTATAAATGCATGTATACAAAAAACTTCAAACAAAGAAATAAGACTGCTGCAGGAATACCACATAGCAGACAGACAAACAAGCTATTAAATAGTTAGCTATATGGTCCCTTCATGCTCATATTGGAACACCCACTATGGGAGGTATGGGAAAAATAATATATATTCTATAGAAACTGCAGGGAGGAGCTTTAATTGTGTATAATGTAATATGATCAGGACACTAAAATTAACCTATTCTTTTAAGAGTAGTTTGGGATAATTAACCACTCCGACCAATAAGGATTTGGGGTTTTATATCTCATCCATACTTGGTTGCAAGGTCGTCATCTTCTGTGGACATTGGTGTAATAGAAACTCAGAGAACTCTTCTGCATAATACATTGTCATGATCTGTTTCAACAAAGTTCTGCTTGGAGACTCCGAGCTGAGAACTAGCAAGGCATGGTCCTAATAGTCTAAGTGAAATATGGAGGTAAGAACCCAAAGTGGGTGCACATACAACCGATGTGAATTTAGGGCATACTCTACACTGCTCTACACCTCTCTGATGGACTGGATTCGGCAATGAAGAAGTCTACAAGGGCTATCTTCTCTAGGAAAGTTAGTATGATTCAGGACATTGTCGATAGGGGAAAATACTATTAAAAGCTTTCATACAGCATAATTTGAAGTAGCCAACAAAAGAACACACATATACTAAATAACAGCAACATCTTTTCATTTTCCTTCTGTACTTTTTTTCACATTTCTCTTGGGAATAAAGATCTCTCTCAGGAAACTGCAATCTTAAAAATTAGTTTTTCAATGGCTCCCTACTCTCCTGTTTTGCTCCGTGTGTTATGGGGCATGTGTCTGATATAATGGCACAATAATGTTCCTTTTAAAGTAGTAGCTAGAAGTGGAGAAGGGGATGCTGATCCTGGTTTGCTGGTTGTTCACTCATCTGTATAATTTTCACATAAATGATCAAAACAACCCAGCTCCTTATATTCACATTTCCTCTGTTAAAAAAAGCAGCATGTTTCAGACACTGGGGATAGAAACACAGAAGGCAGCAGGTAAGAACAGGAGGGCTACGCTGAACTGTGAATCTGTCTGGCTTTGTCAGTTATCATAAAGAGTTATAAAATCTGTTAGTATTCAACTCCAGCCATTGGCAGTTGGCATTGTAGTTAATGGGCTGAATGATGCCTCAGAGGCTTTTTTCTACCCGATTAACTCCAGAAAATTTAACACCTGTGTAAAAAGCATTCCCCCCCCCCACGCCCCCCCCCGTCAACAATTAAAAAAAAAATTCTCAGCAGAACATTTTTCCAAGGCAGCATCCATGTGACATCAAAAACAGCTTTCTCCAGTGCCCAGGCAAGAAGCAGTGGCCCAAGAAAGACAAGTTATTTGAAAATGTGAAAGCATCAGAGGCCTATTTGATAGGTAACAGTAATGTATTTAGAGGGGAAGGGTTGATGGATATTTAACAGATTTAATTTTAATCATCATTCTATTCCCCCACCTTCAAAGTAACTAACAAATAGCAAACAGATGGTGTTAGCAGTCAAATCCTCCAAATGAGGATGCTATCTCAGGGGCAGAGTTGTGGGACCCAAACAACTGAAATGAAGGTAGTGATTTTATCTGTCATCTTTTCCCTCTGGTATAAATGCAGTAATTCAGAATTAACCATGTCTTTCTGAGTCTCTACCATATTCCCAAATACAAGGGGCCATGGTAGTTTCTTGCCTGGCTTCTACTGACAGGAATCAAACATCTATTGCAACAAATGTACAAACTGCCCTTTTATATTAGAGATAAAACTCCACGGTTTGAGCACAAAAGCTTTCTCTGGGTCCTCTGTTGTTCTGTTGGATCCACAAAGAATGATGTGCAGCTCAGAGTGCTTCAGGATAGTTTTTACTGGGACATTGTGGTATCTTGGGGTAGACTTCATTTTATTTCATGTTGTAAAACTACACTCTGAGATCCCAGTGCGACACACGTTTTGAATTGTGCCATGTACTCACTCACGTTTAATACTGTCTTACATCATGGTAATCCCGTTTAAATCTATTGGGTGCTGCCTAATACGAATAAAAATATCACAATTTGACTCAGCAACATAGACAGGGGATTAGGCTAGTTGATTAAACTGGTCTGGCACCTGGCTACCAGTCAGCAGAAACAAAGTCTCCTTCAATGTAAAATGCTGTGTAATTTGCAGGACTACATTTATTAATAGTGAATAAATGCGTAACAATGTATATCTATAAAATTATGTGGGTATTCCAGGGCAAAAACTCTTTACCCCCTTTAATGCTCCATTGGACTCCTGGCTACTAGTTTCTGCACAAAAAGACTGTTTTTAAACTCGTTAATTAGTATCTGGTTGTCAATGTCTTACATCTGTCAAGTGTAAGATATATTTCCCCTAGGTAGTTAAAATGTTCAAGTTGAAGCTGGTTTATACATAAATATACCATCCATATTACTCAAGGTATGTGTGTGATGACAGAGTGCTGAAAGATTTCAAAGCATTGAAGAACCAATAGTTTTCAAAGTAAGCAAACAGGCCTGCACCCTTCCCTTAATGTTAGAAATAGGGAAGGGCACTGGTATGACCTATACTGAAACTGGCAAACTGAAAAAAATAATTTTTTTTAAAAAAATAGAAATTATCAAGCAACTAATCATTCCTTAGAGTTTATAGTAGAGAAATCAAACTATGGCTGGATCTGAATTCAACTGCTGGGTAAATGAGGTTTTCAGCAATTGAACTGCAGAGCAGCAGGAGAAAAGAGGAATAAAAAAGGGAAGAAAATTCAAACCTGGAAGAATTCAAACCTGGAAGATTTTATCTGTCCTCAGAGAAGCACTTTATAAACAAATAGTAACCACTTATAACTCTACACTGTATGACTCTGAAAAATATATTCTCCAGGCAAGCCAACTAATTCTTTGTGCACTCAGGAGGGGAGGAATATGGCCCCAAATATTTTATGACATCTTATGAGGAAATGGAGGGTAGCCTCACCTCTGTCTTATTCCTACCTGCCTGTGATGATTATTTCAGTGGGCTCTGTGATGACCTGTTGTAACCGGTTTGCTACCTTCTTGAATACAAATAATTTCTTATAAATTGTGCCCCCTGCTCTTCAAAGTGCTTTGGAAAGGATATTTTTTTTGTTGTTTTGTTTTAAAAACATTGTTATATTATGGCAATATACCACCATATTCTTGCCAAGTTTCTTATTAGTATCAGCAGCATCCACCACAATCCAACTCTTCCCTCTGCTCAGCAAGCTGCCTTCTCAGTGGATGATGAAACTTGGCATGGATAAAGAGTAAATCTTATTAGCGATGCCCACACATGCTGTGCAAGGGCTTGTACGTGATCTATAGTGCTGAAGGAAGACATGCAATCTGATTACAAAAGGGGATTTTGTAAAGGGTTCATCTCTATGCTTGCTCAGTCAGCACAGGCAAAGCTTGCGCATCTTATTTTTTTTTAAAATGGTTTGAGATAAAATCCGCTTCAGCCCATTTTGATTTCCATGCATAGACCACAGGAATTTAAGAAAGCAGGGCTTTCCTTTTCCTACTTTTTCGTGCTTTGTGATACTAATATTTAGCATTTAGAAAGCACTTTACTGTTTCAACTTGCTGTCTAATTAAATATCACTGTAAGATACTAAAGAGGAAACAGTTATTCAGGCATAGTACAGCACAATGATAGCTGGTATTTTGCACTTCTGTTCTAAAAATAGGGAACTGCCGTGATTTCTCACAATATTGTAGCAGCAGGGAAACACTGATTTTTTAGCAGTAATGACATTAGGTGGTACTCTTTCCTGATGTTAGGGGTTGAATTCTTATTGATGGGAGCACTACTGTAAGACAACGTAAAGAGGTTTTGAGGTGTTTCAACACTACCAGGTAGTTTCATTCTCAATTTTCTATCTTGCCCCATGTTCCCCAGTTGCCTAACCTGCTCTCTAACATCCTGAGCTCTAACTGGAACCAAATTCAGAAGTTCTCCTTGTCAGGAAGCCTGAGCACACTTCAGATGTGATTGCAGACCATGCCTAGAGTAGCCTATTCTAATGTGTCCTGACAGTCCTTCCTGGTGTGGCTCACAGCATGTGTGAAATACCGTCAGCAACAAACTATAAAAACACTGTGCTGGCAGATTAAATATCAGCCTTAGCATTATATGGTCATCTATCACAGAATCACAGAATGGCTGAGATCGGAAGGGACCTCTGGAGACCATCTGGTCCAAACCTATGCGCAAGCAGGGCCACCTAGAGCTGATTGCACAGGATCCTGTCCAGATGGCTTTTGAGTATCTCCGAGGTGTGAGACTCCACAACCTCTCGGGACAATCTGTGCCAGTGCTCAGTCACCCTCACAGGAAAAAAGTGTTTTCTAATGTTTCAGTGGAGCCTCCTGTGTTTCAGTAAAGTATTACCTTCAATCAACTTGACAAGCATTTTTCTTCCAAAATTTAGCCTTCAAACGTACAAATCTCAGCAGCAAGTATCACACAAATCTTTAAAACTGGGCAGTAGCTAGGACCTGCTGCTTTTAACTCTCTTGTAACCCTTGCTGGGCTGGTCTTCTTTAAATGGTTGCTACAGCTAATTTATTGCCTGTTCCAGCATTATTGCTTATTAGTATTAATTTATTTAATTGTTTCTTCTTGCTTGAATGGTGGAAGATAATAGCCATGTCATAATGATGCAGCACTGACTCTGGGAACCAGCCCTGGTGATGTCATGGCAGAGTCACAGAGGACAGAATGTTGGCAGTGGCCATGGAACAGAGGAGTCATCACACAGCGGACCAGGACATGTATAAAAAGGGCTGCACCAAGCCAGTCTGGTAGGTGAGGAGGCAGGGGTGAGCAAGGCCTGAAGGGGGAGGGTAGAGACGGAAGGGTGGGCACAGCAGGGTCTGCTTGTGATGGTGGTGGCCTGGGGGTGGGGAGAGGAATTAACTGTTCTTGCTTTTCCAGACACTATAAAGGCACGTGATCGAAGCATGGCACACTGCTGTCCTCTCCCTCCTTGACTGCTAAGCCAGAGAGCTGTCAATGCACTACAGGACAGATAAGATAGCCCCTACCTCTACTGCGTCATGGTCTCACGGGGAGCTGGAAGGTCTCAACAGCCCTGGGCAAAGGGAGCTCCACACCTGTTCTCCCTGGTTGTCTGAGGTCTGGGTTCAACGCAAGCTCCAGGCAACATCCCAAGTGCTGTAGTGGCTATGTCATAGTGGGAAGAGCCTGTTGTGGTCTGGTTTTTGCTGTCTTTTTTGGGAAACCTTTTGGGGCTTTTCCTTTTGCATAAGGATTGCATAAGGCTCAATTTCTTAGGAAGCTGGGCTAAAACCAATTCAGTGCATATTAAGTGTCATATCTTAGAGTCTGCAAGCATGGATATGTAAACCACTTTCCTGCCTTTTTCGAGCAATGTAGCAAATGTGTACAATCAAGGAAAGAGCAGGTCCTTCAGCAGTGTAACTGAACCCAACTGGTTCCTTGTGAGCTTCTGAGAACCCCTTTCACATTCAGACTTCAAACCTCTGATGGGCTCTCTAGGATGCAGGAATGAACAAATCTTAGGTTTAGCATCAGAAGAGACAGACCCTGAGCACAGCAGAAAAGCTGAAGGACTCTCTTTGATTTATAGGCACCGACTGTTACATCCTTTAATATTTAATTTCATTGATAAGTCTGAGATCAGTTTCTTACCAAAAAAGTGGAAGGGAAACCTTCAAGTGAAACAGCAGAAAATGCTGTCATTATGAGCCTACAACACCTAGACTAAAATTTTTTTTTTTTTCTGCCATCGTGGTAGGACTGCTACTGTCACAAAAGCAGCTGAACAACTCTAGTAAAATAAGCTTTCTTGTAAGAAGATGCACAAGTGTGAGGTACTGTGGAGTTGCATGTGAGGACCTGTGCTTTTGAGGATAAGGAATATACTGAAGGGCAGCCAGCTGACCTATGCTTACAGCTGAAGATGTAAAGCTGACCCACAGCTACCCTGCAACACAGAAGGAGTGCTAGTTAAACAAACCATGTCCTTTAAAATGATAAATTGAGCGGGAGCAGCGGGCAGGTTTGTTCTACTGCCACGTGTGAGAAACAAACCGGTTCAATATAGCACAATGAGACACTGTTGGCAGGGAAACACAACGCAGAGTAACTCCTACCTCCTCAATATGCTGTGCCGTGGGGAGGAAAGCACACGCGTGGTATGTGGAGGCAAACCTCACTCCCAGCCGTGAGTGAGAGGGCAGTATGGGCTGAGCTGGACAAACCAGTGAGTGCTGGGACCCCCCAGTGCAGGTGGTAAGGCTGCAGCAAAGCTGGTGCTGCTGTGCTTTTGCTGCTGCCGAGCCCGTGGCATCAAAGCTCACACAAGAAGCGACAGCCAGCCACAAAGCCAGCTTGCCACGTGAGCATGGATAGCACTCAAAAAAAGCAAGGGGATAAACAGTGTAGGTTGCTAGTCCATAAAGAGAGGAGAGGAGGAGACAGAAGCAAAACCTTCCCCAGGCTCAATGGTGATAATTGCATCAGCGTAAGGAGAGGATCTCCTACACATGGGACTAGATTTTTAACCCCCACCAAACGAAGCAGCTCAGCTGAGAACAATGCAGTACTGCTTCACACTGTATGAGGATGTCCCTGGTGGCATAAATCAGCCTTTAGAAAAACAGGCTCCCATTTAGTTTGCTGAGTCCTGCCCCAAATAGACTGAATTTTTTCAGCAGAGCCTTCCCTGTTCTTCTGTCCAGCTGCACTGCACAGTCATATTGACCACTAAAGAGCACGTGGTCAATTACTGCTACAGTGGAAAAGGAAAGATGTAAAAGAAAAATTGGAAGTTTCTATAAAACAAAAATGCATATCCTAAACCTGCCTATTAATGATAAACCATTACTGTTAATTAAGCCACCTTGCCTAAATTACATCACACCAACGTTTCATCCCTGCAAGTGTGAGTGACAGTTCTATACTTTGGAGTTTTATAAGACAAAACCAGGGCAAGGAAAATAGCTCAGCTGTGCTCAATAAATGTATGCAAATAACCAAAGCAGGAAACTATCATTAGTAAAGTCCAGTTAGAAAGACATCTCACAGATTACTCAGTGTTACCCTCTTTCCATTTTATTTTTATTTTTTAGAAACCTAACCATCTTTTTTTCAAAACTTCACACAGACAACACTTTTCCTGGGACCAGCCAAGGCTCCCACCTTGCTCAAGACCAATATGTCTGGTCTGGTGAGATGAAATGGTGTCAAGGAAGATGAAGTGCAAATCTCCATGAGAGAAATCATTCACTACACTTCAGTACAGGAACAGGTGTCTGAGTTTACGGTCAAAATGACATGATTCAGAGAATATAAGAATAATTGTACAAAATCAGACCAAAGGTTGCCATAGTTCAGCATCCTCCGTTCAGCAGTAGGAGAACATAAGTACTACCTTGGGAAGGACTACAAGCAGCAGGATAAATTCTGGGTGATCCTTTCCTGAAACAACCTTCTAGTTTCAAGTCATGTAATAGCTTGAAGGAACTGACATAAAAGGTGTATGTAGAGCATCATATTCAGTAGCCACAAATGTATTTCTCCTCTGAATTTGTTCAGTCTGTTTTTGAACGCCTTCCTGCTCTTGCCCTCCCTAAAACTCTGTGGTGCTGAGTTTCACAACTATATGCTGTGGGGAAAGGTGTTGCTTTCAGTTTGTATTAAAGCTAATTTATTATAGCTTATAATGACCGGTGACGAGCGGTGTCCCTCAGGGGT